>APFE030253712.1:5287-63809 GCA_000404065.3 Pinus taeda | reverse complement strand
AAACTTTGAAGGTCTCTTAAGTTAAGAGCTCTTTTTCATGTATGATTTATGCATCTTGAGTCTTTGATTATAATCTCTGATTCATTGAAGTCATAATTGAGGTGAGAGCAGATCTCTTGAATCAAGAACTCTTTCAGTGTTTCCTCTTTTAAGCTGATTGAATTAAGAATTTTAGATATATGTTTCCTTAGTTTCTTTTGTCATTTATCTTTCAAAGTGTAGTTATACTTGATCTTCACAAATAGTGGATTTGCCTCTAAGTTTCACAAACCCGGATTGATAATAATACTTGCGTTAATTTAGTCACATAAATTAGCTCAACAATAACAATGTAAAAAACCCTTCAAAAGATGTATCGAAACTCTTCCATAGAAAGTTGCTTCAACTCAACTTCACTTCACTTCTTCTTGGTTCATCGGGTATGAAATTTAGACCTATTCCTTCACTCTCATAAAAACATAAACAAATTCTTGAGTCGAGAGGTTATAGATGCTCCTTCCCATGCATGTTTATAGTTAATTTGGATGTTGGGTTAGGGTTGACTTGTCCACTAGCTAGGCCAACTAGTGCAAATGGTAAAATATATAGTGAATATTCAAAAATTCGATTCTCCTCAACTATGATGAGTTATAAGGTGTGTCGGGTATTGTTGTAAAGGTTTCGTAATAAGATTTACAACCATATATCATATCCTCCCATTTGAGCTAAGTAATATGAGTAAAAATTCTTTCAAAAATAGGGTATCCAAATGGGGCCTGTTTATACTTTGTTTGGGTCATCTTGACAAAATATTTCATATCTCCTCTTTCCTATGGAATTAGAGGGAGATCCATATACTATTAGAAAGGTCTCAAAATATATTATTTGACTATGTAATTTCCTATTTCATTTGGAAAACCTTTTAAATAAATGGCAACATTTTTCAACATTTACAAAATTCATGTTTTTGTCTTTTGAGCTCAATACTAGGAGATGAGTCAGATAGATTTGTTCCTATAAATATCCATAGAGGAAGGAACTTTTGACATCCATATGATGTAATTACCATCATTTTTGAGCTGACAAAGTAATGACCATCTTGATTATGTTCCACTTTGTTGTAGGTGGAAAATTTCTTCATAGTCAATTCTTTCTTGTTGTGTATAACGTTTGGCTACAAGTCTTGCTTTATATTTCTCAATCCTTCCACCTACTTTGTACCTGATTTTGTAAACCCATTTGCATCCAATGGATTTGAAATCACAAGTACAATCACCAAGTTTCTAAGTACCATTTTATATCACTAATTTATATTCATTATGTCGGCATTATGGCACAGGTTTGGCGCTATAGCACAGGTGTTGTCCTTGATGGCAACTCACTCTAGTGACAGATCACAGTTCAGGCACTTAGAAAGAAGAAAAAGATATATACGCAGGTTCACCTTGACGAAGCTGCGTATACACGCCGGTTAGACATTCCGAAGTCGCGTATGTGTATACACGCACTTTCACACAAGAAAAAGCGCGTACATGTGGGAGAACTTATTTTTGGTACGTGGTATTTAGTCCTTGGTATTTGGACCTATGATTTTTGGGCCATGGTATCTCATCAGAAGTGTTGATCCCAAGTATTAATTCCATGGTATTGATTTGTTATCGTTTGGGACCATGGTATTGTGAAAGGCCTAAGACTATAAAAGAGGAAGGAGATCATTTAGCAAAGTATAATCTGAATGAATTGAATATCTGAAAAAAGTGCTAGATTTGGACTACTGTGGATTGGATTATGGTGCAGATATGGATCTGAATGAAGGAGGAACCTGAGCGCAAGGAGAAGGATAAGTTCTATTGAAGGGTCAAAATCTTAAGGCTTGAATAATAGTATCTTTGAATGATTTCGATCTGTTATATGTGGCGCATGCTTGATCTATAAATCTGGTAATCTGAGTTAACTAATGTTTGAATGATTGGAAGAGTGAATTATCCTTTCTAGATCTGTACGCAGGTTTAGTGAAGCGAAGGCGCGTATACACGTTGGTTCGGTGACTAAAAATAGTGTATACGCAGGTTGGTCCAAACACAAAAGCATATGCACGCGGGTTTCTTGTTATTAAAGTAGCGTACGTCTCTTAAATTTAGTTCTAGCTGCTTCTGTTTATTGCTGCAGTGTTCTGGGTTCAAAATTTGGTGTGTGGTTACTGTTACTGTGTTCTGGGTACAACTGTCAGAGAAGAATCCATTTGATTCATTATTAATTGGTGAAAAGGAGATTGTTTGATGATTGATTGATGTTCATGGATCCAGTCTGAAAATTTATGAAACGTGGTCCCTAGAAGCAAAGAGAAGGTTGTATCCTTCTGCAGGTAGTAGCCTACGTATTATTATCCCAGCTAGTACAAGAGCTAAGGGGGTTGTAGCTCCCTTCCAAGAAAAGCTGGAGAACGAGAGAGGGTTGTAGCTCTCTGCAGGTAGCAGCCTGCGTACTGGTAAAGGACTGCACCAGCACAGAAACATTGTAAAAAGAAGTTTCTAAATAAAGGAAGATAGAAACAAATTGCAGCAGGTGGTTTTCACCCACATTGGGTTTCCACCTTATATCTTGTGTTCTTGTGTGTGATTGTCTTCTGCTCTGTTTCACTGTTTTTGGTTACTGTTTATTTGATTATGATACATAGATCAATGATCAACATCTATAAGATAAATTAAATTATAAGTTTGCATGACATACGCGGGTTTCCTTATCTGTAGTTGCGTATATATGCGATTTTCTCTAACTGAAGTAGCATATATGATCTGGGTTTGAAAAAGAAAATAATTGACTTGATAATACTGATTCACCCCCCCTCCCAGTATTATTTCCAACACATTAGTCATTGCATTTTGTCATTCTTCCTGTTTTAGTGCCTCTTTGAATGTTGAAGGCTTAGTAAAATCATTTTCTACCCTGGTTGAACTTCATGTACATACTTTGTTTGGTTTATCAGGATAAACATCTTTCAAAAGTTGTTGGGCACCTTCGTTGTTGATGTTAATTGTATTGTCGATCTAAATTATCACCATTGATATAAAAAAGAGACTTGATATGAATAGAAACTCTCCTTTCCTTAGTAGTATTTGAATTATTACTTTTAGAATCTTCTAGAGTTTTATTATCAAAAGAATAAAAAAAAACTTTTGATGAAGAACTACCATTTTTTGTGAAGTTCAATCCATTTCAAACCAATGTTCTTTATTTGGTTGATTTTGCATCCTAATTTTCTCCTTATGCACTCGTTTTTCCAATTTTTCCATAAGGCTTTCAATCTCTGCAACACTTTTGCTCTTTGTTTTGTCAAATATGACATCTTGTCTTATAATAAAATTTCCACTGGATAAAAGAAAATATCCATTCTTCTTCTTAGATTATCCAATCATCATACACTTCATACTTCAATATTTTAGCTTAGTTCTCTTTTCCTTAAGAATTAAAGCATAACACACTGAACCAAAGCCTTGAAGATATTTAATTCTTGCTTGAAACCATACCATGTTTTATATGGTGTGATTCCATTGAAAGAAGCAATGGGAGATCTATTCCTTAAGTAAATTGCAATATGTATTGCTTTGTCCCAATAGGAGGCACTTAAGCCTTTGAAAATTAACATTGATCTTGTTAAAATTACCAAAAAGAAATATAAATTTACTAATCGAATATTAAAAAAAACCATCAACAAATAAAAAATAATAAACACAATTTTTATCTTGGAAAAAACCCAATCAGGGGAAAAATCTAGTTAATAAAATAATCTATTAGCCCCTTGGCCAAAACCCGACCAAGATGACCAACTGAACCTCCACTACTCACCTCCTTAGAACATTATAATAAAGTATTCCCACTCCTTTTAAAGGATCAATTACATGAAATTAGAAGAACAAAACCATGGGAAATCAAAATAATCTGTCAAAAACCACCACTACTTGACCGAGCAGCTTTGACGCTTTCACCAAGTCAAAATTTACCCAACAATTCCCACTTAGACATTGAATTGGGGTTTCCCTTCATCAATCCAACCAAACTGGCTAAGTGAACCAATACCACTCACCTCCAGAACCTATTGTAACATCACTGGTGAAAAATCCATGTAATAAAAGTTAATAAAGGAAAAATAATAACCACGGTTGATGGGACACTTATTCCAAGATTAATGTTGGGCAAGACATCCAAGTGTAGGTGTTCATTAGTTTATTATGGCAAAGGAAATTGGAAAAGGAAATGGCTAAGGCTTTGGAAAGGTAAAATGGCATTTTGGCACATTTATTTATGAAAATAGTGGAAATTAGGAGAAAAGGAAGGTGAAAGGTCACACATTGCATGTGAGGAGGAAAATGAAGGAAAATAATGGAAATGAAGAAAATAGAGGCCTAATTGATCAAAATGGTTTTGATGATCAGTTGGTACCTTTTGTTAACTTAGTTTTGGAGCTCTCTCATTATTTTATCTCTCTCTCTCTCTCTTAGTCTTGGACACTTAGAGTATTCTTGGAGCACTTTGACATTGGATCAAGAAAGGCAAAGAAGGAAAGAGGAAGGAAGGAGAAAGCAAGGAAGAGCAGGATCAAGTAGCTACAACGAGATTCTTTATATGTATCGATTTGGATGTGTGTTTTCCTTTCTAGATTTGGCATGCATGGTATTGCGTGTTATTTTTTGTTGTTATGGCATGGGTTTTTCCAGTCGTGACAATGTTTTCAACCTAGCCTTGCCATTCTGGATAGTCATGGTGTGATGGGGTTCTCATGTTTTGGTTAAGCTAGATTTTCGAATGGATTCGAAGTTGAGTGAGGTGGATCTCTGAATAATAGAACACATGGCCTAGTAACCCCTGAACTAGATTGTGGGTTGCGGTAACGCCAGATTTTGTGTTGCCTCGGTGGGCCTAGGAATCCTCGACTGGTGAATGGTGGGATATACGGTAAAGCCTAGAGGTGGGTGCTTTCTATCAATACTAATAATCCTAGGATGGGATATGTGGTAAAACCTAGATAGCAGGTCTCAGTTTAGGGCCTAGTGATCCCTGGATCGGACTGTGGATTGCGGTAAAGCCTGAGAGACTAGGAAACAGGAAAATTGCTCCTAGTGTAGGTGGAGAAGTCTAGTAGCATCCATGATTTTTTGGCCCAGTGATCTGGTGGAGATAATGGTAAATACTATTATTACATGCTTATTGTGTTGGCCTAGTGATTCAGTGTGGATTGCGGTAAAGGCTGGTTTCTATTGATGAGGGTGAGGTCTTAAGTTCATACATTAAAATTGAATGCAACAAACAAAAATATGGTTGAAACACAAGAACCAACCAAGTTGCAATTCATCAAAAACACTTTACAAAAGTTAAGTAAATAATATCATGCAAAGTTTAAGCCAAAGCTCAAGTATCAAAAGTAATGTAATAGATTGCATGAGGACATGCAATACCTTCAGTTTGGGGGAATGTTGGGCCTAAGATTTATCCTTAAAATTCATCCACTTTCACTCCATTTAACATTCACTTTCTCTCTGTTCACACATTTTCTCACCTCTATTCCAGCACCATGTCATCCCATTAGCTTCACTTTCATCATCAAATGGGTTACCATTGTGTTTTCCGAAACATTATTAATTCTTAGTATTTTTAAGAGAATTTGTAGTTAAACTTTAGAAAATAATATCCATATACTTATACCTAGCAATTAGAATGAGTTTGTTGACATGTGTAGGTACAAAGGAAGCTTCTAAGGCACCCTTATGTGGCACTCTATGTTCAAATTCGAATTTGAGGAGATCATGGACCTCATGGATAAGATCATGGAGGATAGGGTTATGTGTCACCATTGGTTGAGAGATATGTGGATTTGAAGAGGGAATAGTGAATCCACATTTATGAGTTTGTTATAATAACTTTTGTATAAATAGGAGTGTTATCTCCTTCATTTGTAATCTTAATTTTCCTTAGAATTTAGAAACTTAGTCCTTCATTTGTAATTTTAGATTTTAGGATCATTATAATGGAGATTTAGAATCTTTTGGAATTTAGAACTTGGAGCTTGTAATTGCAATTTTCAATTGAGGATAAATAAAGTGGATTGGATTTTCTTCTACATTTGACTTCTTTCTAGGTGTGTGTGTGGAGCTATGGAGGGCCCCCATTGTCTCACTTGCATACTTGTTTTGGTATAGTAAGCTTTCATTTATGTTTTTAATTTCATTAGTTTAAATATCATGATGCTAGAAATATAAATGAATAGTCTCTTGTAAGAGAGCTTTAATATTTCTTGTAATCAATTTGAGTTATGTTTAAATGCCTTAATTCTTAGTTTATTGATTAATATGGTTAGAAATATTAATGAATAGTCTCGTGTAAGGGAGCTTCAATATTTCTTACACTTGTCATAATGTCTTTTAATTTTTAGATTCCATTTTGTTAAATGACTAAATAGGTGTTGGAGATCCCAATGAAAGACCTCTTGTAAGGGAGGTTTGGCATTTCTTCACCTAGCTTAGTTTAGTTTGTCTCTAAGTCCATGTATATCGGATGATCCTCGAAGTTTTTACTTACCCGGATTGATAGTAAATGAAACTTTAATTTGCATCCGCATTTTAGACCAAACAATTAATAAGACCTAAGTTCCTCTTATCTTGATGAGTAATTATACTTGTTATTATGAGGCTTTAATGGTTGTTCTATCATTATTATTTATCTGGTTATATGTTGGTTATAAGCATGGCTATATGACATATCTAAGTGTGGCTCTTATCAGATTTTAATTAATGAATGTATGGTTAATGGATGCATGACCTAAATGGCATTATGGCAACTATTGTGATAAGTAAACCTCAGATAAGTTTCACATCCCTATGTTCAGATATACATTCATCACCTGTAGATGCATGTTTACCATGTGTTTGACGGAACGCTTGTCCTGGTTGGAAGGGTTCAGGTCAAATCCTTGTTGAATTTTTTGTTTTAGAAGCTTTGTTTCTATGTTATTCATCATTTCTAGATGTTTCATTTAGTTATGGGTAGAGGATTGAGTCCTAGCCCTAAAAAAAGTGGCTTAGAATTTGGGATCTTCACTGTAGAATTGACTGGATAAGTTCATAATCGTTGGGAAGAAAGCTTATGGGAGTGACTGGAGGCTTACAATCACTTAGAGGCATTATCAAGGGAGTGATTGAGGCTATAGGTCAGTGAAAAACATAGTTAAATTAGGGTTTGATGCCTGGAGGGTTTGGGTAGCTCATGGAGGTCCTATAACACCTAAGGGAAGTCAGTAAGGTCTTAGGTTGTCAACTCCATTTCATTAAGGTCATATAGGAGGTTAAGTCTTATCATAGTGACCCTTGGCTCATGTTTACCATGGGTAAACCAATTTAAGTGGGTAAATGTGGGAGTAGGCAGTTATTGGGTGGTATTAGAGCGGGTTGAGCTCTCTTTGGGTAAAATTTGATGTTGTCAAGGTTATGGTTGTCATGCATGGGAACATGGTATACAATTTGTATGGTCATGCATGATGTTGTTATATTGATATGATTATGATTATATATGTATCATGTTAATGTGGATTGATTTTGCAAATGAGATAAGCCTTCCCTGAATGTCATAATGTATGGTTTTGATTTTGGCATCTATTTGGTTTATCTAACATGGCCTACTTGTAGAAAGAAGAGAATCAAAGATAATGAGAAAAATGGTAGACTACAGTTCTTATGACTATCCCTACATATCAGTTAAGCAATAAGGAGATGAGTATTATCCTAGTATAGTAGATACATTGAGAAGTTTAAGGGCATATATCAAAAGTTGAAAAGAAGACAATGACAGACTGGTTAGGTCTCAGGTAATACTTGCAAGGGTTTAGGAAAAGAAGGTAGAAGACAATGCAGTGATTCTTCAGAGCTTGCTAGATTTGTATAAACAGGGATAGTTGAGGATTAATCAAGAGCAGGAAGAAAAAACTAATGTAGCTTATGGTAGCAGGTCTTGGTACGGATATAAGTTGGATAGAGGGATTACAATCAGAGGCGGCATATCACTGGATACACCTGATATGAGGAATGGTATGTATGAGCGTCATTCTAGTTCCTCATCCAAGAGATATTATCACTATCATCACGATCATCATCCTTATAGGAGGAGTGAGTACTTTCTTGAGGAGTTCAAGAAAGTCAAGCCTCCTACATTCGGTGGAGATATGAAGAAGTTAGAAGATGCAGAGGCATGGTTTCCTAGGATGAAGAAATTATTCAGATTACATAACTATTAAGAGAACATGAAAACCAAGATAGCCACCTTCAGTCTCAAAGGGAAAGCACATATTTGGTGGGAATATGTGAAGAAGTTCAAGGGTATTCAGGAAGAAGAGTTGATTTGGGATGAGTTTGAGAGACTCTTCAAGAAGAAGTACATATCGAAGAGCTACTATGATGATAGAGCTAAGGATTTTTATGAGCTACAGATGGGTTCTATGGTAGATGATGAGTATACTAGCAAGTTCTTTGAGTTATTGAGGTATGTGCCTTACCTCAAGGATGAGAAGACTAAGATTCAAATATGCATCAGTGGGTTGTCAGCATCATATAGAGACTGGTTTGAGTTTGATGAGCCTAGATCATTGGAGGAGGCCATCCGAAAGTTGAAGCATTTTATGAGCGGTAAAATAACAAAGATGAGCCTAAGTGTGATTTGAATGGGAATGAGAAAGTTAAAGGGAAGTGGCCACCGAAGGAGGGAAGACCTCAAGATGCAGGTGAGAAAAAAATGTTGCTCCTTATAAGAAGTTCAATGCAATTGAGAAGGGACATGGGTCACAAACTGTAGAGAAACATAACAAAGGTGATGTTAGGGGACCATTGCAGTGCTGGATATGTGGCAAATACCATCACAAGAAGTATTTTCCATTATACCAAGTTGGAAGGCCTTAGATCTATAATGCTCAAGAGGCACAAATAGTTGGGGATGTTGGTCATAACATTCCTCAGATTTATGCAGTTGTGGACAATAAGCAGGCAGATCACCAGACATCCATTATTGAGATGGAAGGTAAGCTCTATGGTCAAGTTATTTCTATTTTGATTGATCCTAGATCTAATTATATTTATGTTAATCATAACATGGTGGATAAGTGTTGCTTGAGAAAATAAGTGCATAAAGGGTCTTGGTTGGTGCAGTTGACTATAGGTACTAAGAAGAGAGTTCATCCCTTGGTAAGAGCTTGTGTATTTGAGATGAATGGTATACCTACAACAACACATGATTATACTACCATTGGGATCATATAATATGATTTTGGGTATGGATTGGTTGTACCTTCACAAGACCAAAGTCGATTGTTATGACAAGGCCATTGAGTGCCTAGATGATAATGGGGAAAAGAGAATCTTGCGGGGAAAGAAGAAGCCTACATCAATTAGGATGGTCACAACTATGCAGGCTAAGCGCAGTTGCAGAAAAGGGTGTGTAATGTTTCTAGTTCATATTTCTAGTGACAAGGGTAAGGATGTTGAGGACGAAAAGACATTCAAGAGGTACCTTGTATTACAACAGTTTTAGGATGCATTTCCAGCAGAGATCCCAGAGTTTCCTACCTAGGGAAGTGAACTTTTCTATTGAGTTGGTACCAGGAGCAACAACAACATCAAAGGCACCTTACAGGATGAGAACTCCATATTTGGTGGAATTGAAGTTAAAGTTGAAGGAAATGCTTGACAAGGGATACATTAGGCCAAGTATATTGCCTTGGGGTGCACCAATGTTGTTCGTAAAGAAGAAGGATGGTACTCTTAATTGTGTATTGATTACAGACAACTCAACAAGGTGACAGTCAAGAAAATATACCCATTTCCAAGGATCAATGATTTGTTTGACCATTTGAAGGGAGAAAAAGTGTTCTTGAAGATTGAGATGAGACCAAGATTCATTAGGAATGCATCAAAGAAGAAGACATCTACAAGACTTTTTTTAGGACCAATTATGGGCATTATGAGTGTTGTGTTTCCTTTTGGTTTGACTAATTCTCTAGCTACTTTTATGTGCTTGATAAATAATGTATTATGTCCTTATCTGGACAAGTTTGTGATTGCATTCATTGAGTATATATTGGCATATTATAAGAATGAGGAAGAGCATGCCGAACATTTAGCAGTAGTGTTGAGATTTCTAAGAGAGCATCAGTTGTATGCCAAGCTTAGCAAGTGTAGTTTCTTTCAGATAGAGGTACATTACTTGGGACATGTTTCCAAGGAAGTCGTAGCAATAGATCCAGAGAAGATAAGGGCTATCATGGAGTGGAAAACTCCTAAGAATGTGGATGAGGTCAGATCATTCATGGGGTTAGGTTACTATAGGAGGTTCAGCAAGAACTTCTCACACATTACATATCCTATTACATCATTGCAAAGAAAGGGCAAGAAATTTGAATGGATAGGGGAATGTGCAACTAGTTTTTAGAAATTGAATCAATTATTGACGAATGTTCTAGTTCTTAAGATTGAAAACCTGGATCAAGAGTTTGTGGTGTGTATAGATGCCTACAAGAGAGGACTTGGTGGAGTCCTGAGGGACAGGTGGTGTGTTATGATTCCAGGAAATTGAATGGGCACGAGAATAACTATGTGACTCATGATCTTGAGTTGGAAGCTCTCATTCATGCCTTGGAGATGTGGAGGAATTATCTTCTTGGTAGGAGTCTTGCATTGATGATTGATCAGATTGAGATACCTGTTTGACCAACCAAATTTGAATTCTAGGCAAGCTAGGTGGTTAGCCACAATCAATGTGTTCAAATTTGAGATCAAATACATTAAGGGTAAGGAGAATAGGGTTATAGATGCTCTTAGTAGGAGAGTGCAGATGAACCACGTTGTAGTTGTGAGCTTGTATGAGACAAATATACAGGACCAGATCTTACAGGTAGGACAATAGGATGACATGTATTGTGAGCTTAGACACATGTTACAAAAAGGTACAGGTGATCAGGATGTGAACTATCATCTCACAACAAATGGTTTGGTGAGATTCAAAGACACAATCTATGTGCTGGATGACAGTGGGCTCAAGGATCTTACCTTGAGGGAGTTTCAAATCAAACTATATTCAGGTCACCCAGGATATCAGAAGATGTTAACAAAAGTGAAGAAGTTAAGCTATTGTCTGAATATGAAGAGGGAAGTGGTAGAGTTTGTGGCGAGATGTTTGTACTGTCAGCATGTGAAAGGAGAGTGTAATCATCTAGGTGGGTTGCTTCAACCTATTCCGATTCCATAATGGAAATGGGAGGTAATTTCCATGGATTTCATTACAGGTATTCTGAGGACATCAAAGAAACATGATTCTATCATGGTTGTGGTTGATAAGTTGAGAAAGGTAGATCACTTCATTTCAGTGAATACTACTTATTCAGCTAGTGAGGTGGCACAAGTCTTCATTAGGGAGATTGTGATATTTCACGTTGCTCCGAAGAATATTGTGTCGGATAGGGATGCTATGTTCACTTCAAAGTTTTGGAAGGAGTTGTTGTAGGTTTGGGGACAGAGTTGACCTTCAATACAACTTATCATCTGCAAACAGATGAAAAAGAGAGAGGGACAACAAGATTCTGGAAGATATGCTGAGGATGTACGTCATGCACCAACATAGGAGATGGGAGGAGTACCTTCCATTGGTAAAGTTTGCTTACAACAATGGTTACCACGAGTCACTGAAGATGAGTTTGTTTGAGGCACTATATGGGAGAAGTTGTAATACTCACATTAGCTGGAGTGATCCAGTGAATAGGGTACTTATTGGACTCGATATGTTGGCGGAAATAAAATAGGAAAGGCGGGTTATAAAGAAGAATCTAAAGGAATCACATGACCAGAAGAAGAGTTATGCAGACCAGCACATTGAATTTAAGGACTTTTAGTTTGGGGAGCATGTGTAGTTACACATTAATCCCAAGAAAATCTCCTTGAGGATTGGATCATGTGCCAAGTTGGCACCACGATATTGTGGGCCTTTCGAGATCCTGGAGAGGATTGGACTAGTGCTCTACATACTTTCACTACCTCCAACAGTGAAAGTCCATGATATTTTCCATGTTTCAATGCTTAAGAGATATGAAAGGATGTTGATCATGTTATTGATTTGTCTGTATTGCAGGTGGAACCAGACAGAGAATTCCAACTCGAACCTCAGTGCATATTGTAGTGGGAACAACTCATGCTCTGGAACAGAGCAATCAAGTAGGTTAAAGTGAAGTGGAAGCAATTTGGGCCTGATGAAGCTACATGGGAGATGGTTGATTAGATGAGGGCTATCTATCCTTCACTGTTTGCTGGTAAGGCAAATGATTTTTTGGTATTTGTACATATTTATGTATGGTTGCTATTGTAAATACCACAATGAGCTATATTATAAAGCTCCAATAACCAGTATGGTTGTTATGTTGTGATGTCTGTCATAATGTTTTGCTTTTAAGTAGCTTTTTTCTTATAAATACTGCAACGAGTTGGGTTATAAAGCCCCATGGGTAGTATTTTTTGGTTTTCAATGGTTTTTCTAGTTATAGGTGTCATAAAACACCGAGGGTGATGTTCCCCTAAGGGGTAGGGGTTTGTAACAACCCCGAGTTAAAATTTCATGTAATAAAGTTAATAGAGGAAAAATAAGACCAAGGTCATGGGACACTTATTCTAAGTTGAATGTTGGGAAAAACATCTTAGTGTGCATCACTTGTTGTGTATTATAGTTAAGGGGAAATTGGCAAAGGAAAAAAGGAATTATAGGTATTTTATTTATGAAAATAAAGGAAAATAGTAGAAAAGGGAGGTAAAAGGTTAGAAGTTGCATGTGAGGAATAAATTGAAGAAAAATTGAAGAAAATGAAGAAATTATAGGCAATAATAATAAAAAGACATTAGAGAATCAATTTAGGGCCATTTGTTAGTTCAATTTTGGAATTAGTCTTAGAGAGGAGAAGAGCACCAAGAGGAGAAGGAAAGCAAGGAAAACAAGGAAAGGAAAGCAAGGAAAGCAAAGGAAGGACAAGGAAAGAAAATGAAAGCACGGGAAAGGACGGACCAAGCAAGGAAAGGTTGGATCAAGCAGGTTTAGTGGGAATAATTGAAGGTAACACGTTGTATGTATGATTTCCTAGCTTGTTTTGGCATGCATGGTATATGCATGTGTGTATTTGGTTTATTTTTTTCCATTGGCATGGGTTTTGTCGATTTTCAATAGTGGTTTTAGCTTTTCCTTGCCATTTTTGGATAGTCATGGTGTGATGGGATTCTTTCTTGGTTGAGCTTTGGATTGTCGGAAGGTTTTGGATTTAGGTGAGGTGGTCTCAAGAAAATACCAAGTGTTGGGGGTGGATATGGTTTTCTTTGGGAAGCCCTCAAAAAGTGGGTGGAGACATGAAATTTCCTTAAGGGATGGTTAAGTAATTCTAAAGCATCCAAGCTTGATTTGGTTTTGTGATCTTGGGACTGGTTTAGGCGAGATCACGGTATGGTGATGGTGGAGGTGGTTTACTCTCTGGATTCCCTTAGTTGTTTATGGATTAGTTTATACCATGAGATCCTGCATTCATGCTTGGAATATGGCATGAGGGTGATTGGCTAAAAGAAAGATGTGGTTTAGCCCAATATATGGTCAGGTGGTATGTGGAAGTCCCTCACTTGGTTGGATTTTTCATATGGTTAATAAGAGCTAAGTTCCTCTTGTCTTGATAAGTAATTATACTTGTTATTATATGGATTTAATGGATGTTCTATATTTTTATTTATCTAGTTATATGATGGTTATAAGCATGGTTATATTACATATCTAAGTATGGCTCTTATCACATTTTAATTAATGAATGTTTGGTTAATGAGTGCATGAACTAAATGGCATTATGGTAGTTATTGTGAGAAGGAATTGGTACTTCTTGTTAAACCTTAGATAAGTTTCAGATCCTTATGTTCAGATATGCATTCATGATCTGTAGGTTACATGTTTACCATGTGTTAGACGAAATTCTTGTCCTGGTTGGGAGGGGTTAGGAAAATTCCTTGTTCAAATTTTTGGTTTAGAAGCTTTTTTTCTATGTTATTCATCATTTCTAAAAGTTTCATAGATTTTTGGGCATAGGCCTGAGTCCTAGCCTTGAAAAAGTGGCTTAGAATTCAGGGCCGTTGGCACATAACTGACTGGAAAATTCCACAATCATTGGGAATTGGGCTTATGGGAGTGACTGGAGGCTTATAGTCACTTGGAGTCCTTGTCAAGGGAGCGAATGAGGTTCTATGTCAGTGAAAAAGAGAGTTAACTTAGGGGTTGGACACCTAGAGAGGTTGGGTAGCTCCCGGAGGTCCTATAACACCTAAGGGAAGGCAGTAAGGTCTTAAGTTGTCGACTCCATTTCCTTAAGGTCATATAGGAGGTTGAATCTTATCATAATGATCCTCAACTCATGTTTACCCGTGGTAAGCTAGTGTAAGTGGGTAAATGTGGGAGGAGGTAGTTACAATCAAACTCATTTAGGGTAGCCAACCATTTAGATTGCCTAGAATTCAGATTGGGTTGGTAAAACAAGTACCTCAACCCACTATGATCACTCATCAAAACAAACCTCTTGCCAAGGAGATAATGTCTCCACATCTTCAGTGGATGAATGATGGTTTCCAACTCAAGACCATGAGTCACATAGTTATGCTCATGCATATTCAACTTCCTTGACTTATAGCATACCACATTCCCTTCCTACATCAAGAATCTACTAAGTCCTTCCTTGCAAGCATCTGTAGAAACCACAAACTCCTTATCAAGATCTACAGTCTTAAAAAATGGAGCATTTGTAAGTAAATGTTTCAACTACTCAAAACTAGTTGCACACTCTCTATTCCATTCAAAATTCTTCCCTTTCCTCTATAAAGATGTAATATGATAGCCAATCCTTGAGAAGTTCTTGATGAACCTCCTGTAATAACCTACTAGTCCCATGAATGATCTGACCTCATGCACATTTCTAGGGGTTGGCCAATCCATGATAGATTTAATATTTTCTGGGTCCACTGCTATCCCTTCCTTGGAAACAACATGTCCCAAGTAATGAATCTGAGACTAACAGAAACTGAACTTGTTGAGCTTTGCATAAATTGATGCTCTCTCAACAATCTCAACATTGTTGCCAAGTGTTTTTCATGCTTTTCCTCATCCTTGGAGTATATCAATATATCATCAATAAACAGTATCACAAAATTTTCCACGTAAGGATGCAACGCATTATTCATAAAACACATGAAGGTGGTTGGAGCATTGATAAGACCAAAAGGAACCATCACAGACTCATAATGCCCATACCTTGTATGGAATTTAGTCTCGTATATTCCTTATTATTTGATGCACACTTGATGATATCCTGATCTCAAATCAATCTTTGAAAACATTGTTGCTCCCTTCAACTGATCAAACAAATCATCAATCTACGACAATGGATACTTTTTCTAGATAGTCACCTTATTCAACTATCGGTAATCAATGCACAATATGAGAGTATTGTCCTTATTCTTTAAAAACAATATTGGTGCACCCCAAGGCAACACATTTGGCCTTATGTATCCTTTATCAAGCATTTCCTTAAGCTACAACTTCAATTCCACCAACTCTGGAGTACTCATTCGGTGTGGTGCCTTAGATGTTGGTGTTTTTCCCAGCATCAACTCAATAGAAAAGGTCACCTCTCCATGAGGAGGAAACTCTGAAATATCTCCTAGAAACACATCCTGAAACTGCTACAAAACAAGATACCTCTTCAAAACTTCATCATCCTCAACATTCTTCCCTTTGTCATTGGAAATATGAACTGCAAACAATACACATCCTTCCTGCAACTTCGCCTTGCTTGCATAACTGTAACTATTCTCACTAATATAGGCTTCTTCTTTCCCTACAAGATCCTCCTTTCCCCATCATCATCCAGGAACTCAATATCCTCATCATAGTAGTCCACTTTAGTCCTATGAATGAACAACCATTCCATGCCCAAAATCATACTATATGATCCCAAAAGAAGTAAATTTAGATGTGCTTACATAGGCATACCATTTAGCTCAAATGCATAATATCTCACCCAATGATGAACTCTTCTCTTGGTCCTTGTAGCCAACTATACCAACCAAGATTTTGCATGCACATATTTATTCAAGCAACATTTTCCACTATGTCAGGACTGATATAACTATAATAATATACAAGGTCAATCAAAATAGAAACAACTTGATCATGAAGCTTACCTTCCATATCAATAATGGATTTCTGATGATAATCCTACCTGTTATTCACCACTGCATAAATTTGGGGAATACTCTCCCCAAAATATCCAACTGTTTGTGCCTCCTGAGCACTATAAATATGATGCCTTCCATAGTAGTGCAATGGTTGATCACTCCTGTAATGCTCTCCACCACACGTCCAACACCTCAAAGGCTTTTTTCCACTACCCTTACTTTGTTCCTCAGGCTAAGATCCATGTCCTTTATCAACTGCGTTGAACTTCTTGTACAACACTACATTCTCCTTATCACCTAAATCATGAGGTATTCCTTACTTTTGAGCTCACTTTCCTTTAACCTTCTCATTACCTTTCTAATATCGCTTAATCTTAAACTTGCGCTTAGACTTCTTATAACAATGCTTCACCTTCTTGATGGGTTCCTCTAATGACTGAGGCTCATCATATTATTGTAGAAAACAAAACCCCCCATTTTTCTTAGTACTTAATAAATAATGGGAACCCTTTGATTTTTCCTATGCTTCTTAGAAGTATTTTATGTTAATTAAATAATAGGGCAAAAGGTAAATTAGTTCCAAAATCAGTCTTTAAATTCTTTTCAATAGGAAACTTGAGTTATTTCTTTATTGGAACAAATGCCATCGGAGTTCCCTTATCGGATTTGTGTTACAAAAAATGTTACAAGATTTATACCTCCGAAATACAAATGCCTAATTTTCTTTAAATAGTCATACCCCTGAATTGAGATTCCTGAAGTGACAGATTAAGCCTTTGTTTATTAGAGCTTTTTGATATCATAAGTTTCTATTTTACCAAAGTTACGAGATGTTAACTCCCTTATGGACCCACTCCCTGAAGTTTTTCCTTTATACTTAAAGTTACGTATCAAGTTATTCTTTATTGGTACTTTATGTTATTGTAAATTATTTCCATAAGACTTACAAGAAACAGTTTCACCAAATATTATTATTATAATAAAACATTTATATATCAGAGCCTTTTCATGAAAACTTTACGAAATGTCACATCCCAATATTACTAAAGAAATAAACTTCCAAAGTAATATTCCAATGTTATTAATTAAAGAAAATGTTATCAAGACTTTTCTAGTAAATAAAAGTTTTACATTTATTTCTCTTTGGTTTTCTCAATTAATTTCAAAAAGGGATTTTTTATGTTGATTTTCCATATTTCGCTATTTGCGTTGCCACAAATAGTTTCTTTGCTAAACATTTGTGACTATTTTCTGCAGGTGAGCTCTGATCTCCAGTACAGTGAAGAAATGAAGAAAGGAAGCATGGGTAAGAAAAAGACTTCCACAACAATCTATAGTCCCATTTGTTGAAGATATAGATGAAAATAATCCATGAGCAAGCTTATTCTCTGATACTATATGTACCAAGGTTGTTGGACTTTCATCTTGGGAGTCAATTTATTAGTATTTTGAAGAGGAAGAACCTAAAGTCACAGAGAGAAAAGTCATGGTTGAGGAAAAAACCCTTGTTTAAGAGAATACTCCAAAATATGCAACCAATTATTTTCTTCATAAAATTGTAGCGAGACCAAGATTAATGCCCTATACAAATATGGTTCGTTGGGTTGTTGAAAATTTGGACATTTCTGAAAGGCATATACAAACATTGAAGGGAACAGTGATCGGTTCCTTCGCCAACAAATACTTACAAAATATGTATAATATGTCGAAGCCACAATATGTGTATAATAAGAAGTACACCGAGGCATTTGTAAAGGAGTACAAGAACCTATCAGAGCAAATTAAACAGTGTTTAAATTACCCTAACAAGCATAAAGTTGAGGATGTTACAAACAAAGCCTGAGATCTCTCCTACTGTAACAACCCTGGTTAAAAATCCATGTAAAAATATATAAGACCATGGTCATGGGACACGTATTCCAAGCTGAATGTTGGGCAAGGCATCTTAGTGTGGGTGCTCATTGGTTTATTATCACTAAGGAAATTAGCAAAGCCAATGGCAAAGGATTTGGAAAGGAAAAATGACATTTTTGGCATTTTATTTATGACAATAATGGAAATTAGGAGAAAAAGAAGGTGAAAGGTTACAAGTTACATGTGAGGAGGAAAATGAAGGAAAATAATGGAAATTGAAGAAAATAGAGGCCTCATTGATAAAAAGGCTTATGAGGATCAGTGGTTAGGCTTGGTCAGTGTAAGATTTTGTTAGTTCAATTTTAGAGCTCTCATTCTATTCTCTCTCTCTCATACTCTTGGACACTTCGAGTTTCCTTGGATCACTCTTGGAGGAGTGTGGCATACTTGAATTTTTGGAGCAAGAAGGCAAATGAAGGGCAAGAAAGAACAAGAGAACATCAGGATCAACAACTACAACAGGTTTTTCTTGTAGGTGTTGAGTTGCATGTATGTTTTCCTCACTAGTTTTGGCATGCATGGTATATGCATGTGGTTTATTGGTCATGATTTGTCATTGGCATCGAGGATTACCTAGATAGATAGTGGATTTGCCTAGCCTTTCCATTTCCCTGATAGTCATGGTGTTGTTGGTTAATTTTTTATCTTGGTTGGTGCTCATGTTCCCTTCAGCTTGGTTTGAGTTACTTGTTCCTAAAAGCCTTGGTTGGACAAACGATCTGGAAGCCCTGTAACAGCTTGGGTTGAGTTACTAGTCCTAGAAGCCTTGGTTGAAAAATGTTGTGGAAGCCCTTGGTGGGTTGAGTTACTAATCTTGGAAGCCCTGGTTGGATAAATGCTCTAAAAGCACGATGGTAGTTGTGGGTTGAGTTACTAGTCCTGGAAGCCTTAGTTGGAATAAATGCTCTTGAGCCCTGGAAGGCTTGGGTAGAGACCAATCTGGTGATGGTTTGTGATGCTTGACCGTGAGGTGGAATCACTATTTGATGGGTTGAGGTGGTTTGGCCTTTGGAAGCCTTGTTTCGATTTTGATGGATTGTTCCATGAGATCCCACATTCATGCTTGGAATATGGCACGGGGGTGATTCGCTAAAAGAAATATTTGGTTCAACCTAGTCTACGGTTGGTTGGTTTATGGAAGTCCCATACCTGGTAAGCCTATGCAATCATCAATAAGAGCTCTCTTTCTCCTTAGTATGTTATGAGTATTATACTGGTTTATATGTCGATTATTTGGTTGTTGTTTCATTGGTATTTATGTTGTTATTATACTAGTTATGAACATGTATTATGACAATGGCTATGTATGGCTCTCATCATGCTTTTACTTGTAAATGAATGAACAATGTATCTATGGCCTCATGGGTGATAATGAAACTAATGTGATAAGGAAACAATGCCTCACAGTGAATCCTAGATAAGTATGAGACCCCTATGCTCAACTCTGCTATTAAGGCCTATAGATTTCATATTTGTGATATATTTGACAAAATGCTTGTCATGGCTAGTAGGGGTCCACTCTAGTCCTTGTTAATTTTTTTGCAAATGTATCTTTATTCCGCTATGAAAATTCATTTTTGAAGGTGTCATTGAGTTCTAGGTAGTGACTTGGGCTCTGACCTTGAAAAAGTGGCACAAATCCCGGAGTTGGGGTTACAACACTGGGGAAAACAGTCCCTAAACGCTCACTTGGACTTATTGTGGGAGTGTCTAGATGCACCCTGGTCCATATCAAGGGTGCGTCCAATGGTTTGATGTACTAAAACTTCAGTTGGTCTTAGGATGGTTGCCTGAGTGGTTGAGATGACTCCTAGGAGATTTGGTACTAATGTGGAAGGTCTGTGTGATGTATTCCGTTAGTTCCACTTCCTTAATTGACACATAGGGAGTTGAATCATATCATAGTAACTTCTCGTCACACATTTACTCTGATTGGCCGGTTACTTGGGCAGATGTGGGAGGAGGGTGTTACAAAGTGGTATCAGAGGGGGTTGCGCTCTCTTTGTGTCATATCTGTTACTATAGAGTGGTATCAGAGCATGGTTCAACACTTCGATTAGATGGGAAGAATGTGTTTGTCATGCATGCATGTACGTTGTATGTGTGCTTTTTATGCATGCATGGTAGTGGTTATTGTTATAGTTGTGTTTCCATGTAGTGATGATGTTATTGTCAGGATGTGTTTGTCATGAATGCATGTCAGTTGTAAATGCATTTGTTATGCATGACAATGTCTATAGGTTGTTGTGCATGCATTGTTATGGTTATGGTTATGCATGCATAATAGGTTAGATATTCATTGTGAGGCCATTGTATGTAGTTATGTCATCATAATGTGGTTGTCATGTTATGATTCTAATGTGTTGAATGAGATAGAATAGGAGATGCAGACCATCAGAGTGAAGTTGCAACATTGGTCCTCGAGGCAAGAGCATGTTGTCACACAATTTTGGATGTTGGGCATTCATCTATGTAGGTTAAGGATTGTTATATGAATTATGGTTATGTGTATGCCTTTCATTCTATTGATATTATGATTACATACATGATAGATGCTAGTTGATTAGTGTAGGCATATGCACATGTGTCATATAGTTATGAATGACAGTAATATGTGGTTGTATGCATTGTTATTGTTGTTTTATGTTAGATAACTTAATGATTATGTTATATGTTGTTGATAAGTATGTTATATGTTAACTTTTTGTTGTTATATGATAGTTAGCTTGATGATTAGGTTATGCGTTGTTGATGAGAATGATATATGAATTGTTGTTATATGCTAGTAACTTGATGATTAGGGTTATTACGTTAAGATCTTGATGTTATATATACATACTAATTTGGATTGGTCTATGCAAATTGTTAGGGTTATGACATTCAGGTGTGAGTTAATATGTTGTGATATTATGTCATACTAATACAGACTGACTATGAAGATGCAATTATTATGTATGAATGATAATTTTTTATGAGTTTTTGATGCGAACATGTTATCTAGTGGCTATTATGGATATCATGACCTTATTTGTGGTTGAGTTGATATGTTGTGAAGTTATATCGTTTAAATCTGGCTTGATTGTGTAGACAAGATAGCCTCCCCATATATGCATTAAGGTATGAGTTTTTTTATGTCATATATTTGGTGCTTGATTGTTTGATTATGTCGACTATTTGGTGTTTGAGTATTTTGTGTCTATTATGTCATCTAGTTGATTTATCTAACATGGTACTGTTGATGCCTCGAAAATCACTACATCAACATCGGGGAAAACCACCCGGTCCGGACCTTAAAGGCAGCTCCTTTTCCGTTTGGTATGGTGGCTCCGACTGGATATAATGGGACCAGTTTCCCAATGGTTTGTAAATAGGATGGATAAGTGGTTGATTGTCTATTATCTACTAATAATGGATGGATGATTTATTCTACAATGCAAAATTATAAACAACTAATCTATCCCGGAAATTTCCATTTTAGTGCAATTTTTGATGATCTTTACCTACAAATAGGCATATAGATGACTCCATTAATAAACAAAGACATTCATTTATATGATAATTACTTTGTTCAAGTAGTTGAACAAAGTAATCATTAAAACATTATTACACTATTCTTCATATATCATTGACATAAATATGATTGAAAGAATAACATTCCTTAAACATTCAATAGTGATAAGTATAAGGACTGCCGTTAAAACACATACATATATCCAATGGTAGCAAGATTGAATAAATGCTGATTCATATAAAAGAATGGAGCAAAGACATATATAATAGTACCATATGTAATTTGGATCCCTCCCAATATTAATCGCATTCAAATTCCATCTTCTAACTTAGAAATACTCTCACAAAAAGCAGTAGTGCATATCTCATCAAAGTATTCTTCATTAAAATTCAGAATATAGGCCCAGTCTTCATAAAAAAAATATATCAAAAGCACAATAGTGTGACTTCCCGATCCAAGTTTTATGCAAAAATTAAGGACACTTTCTAAAGACATGAAAGGGTCTATAAATACTATCTAAGCTAACTGATTATGAAATAAAAATGTTATTAGGTGGTATAACCAAATCATGAAAATCTCATTGAAATAGGCCTACTTGCAATTGGTAGAATGATTCACTGTTTCGGCTGATCATCCTTTTGCTTGAGCTGGCAGATAACAAGCATTGGTTGCAATTCTGGAGGGTGACTCAGATGTGAATGCAGTTGGGCTGAATATGTAGCATCACGAATTTCAAGAATCATGTAACATTGCATCGGTTAAACATTTCAGTGCTGCCTTTTGACTGTATGGTTTAATTAGGAAGAACAAAAAGGTGTCACAAGTTAAACTTTGGATGCCTGCTATTAATCTCTCCTTCTGTTCTAAATCATGTTTGCATGATTGTTCCAATGCTTTGGCTGATGGTAGTTTACCTGGAGTGCACTGTGAAATTAGATTAGACAGATAAAGAGTATCATTAATTAACTCAATCAAATTATCGGTTGCCGATCTACATCTTGAAGTTTCCCTTTCTGCTTTCATCAATTGTGATTGCCATTCTAAGAAAAGAATTTCCTTGCGTGATTCTAGAATTTTAGGCAGATTTAAAGCTTGCCCTTCATTGGTTTCTTGCCAGGCAAGAAAGTTTGTTAATGTTTCATCGACCTGTTCCAAATTATGTCTTGCGTCAACTGATTTGTCTATCATTGATAAAGAAATCTCACAAAGGGGCTCAGCAACGGAAATATTATGACATAGTAAATTTAACTGTTTAATCAATGCCTTATTGATCTGGAGAGCTTCGGACCTGAACTCTGCTGATGGAGGAAAACTCTTGAACTTTTCTATCTGTTGCGATATTTGAGTGATTTGCTCATCTTTTGTTTTGCTCATTTGTTCATTCATTGTCTTTAGCTTGGCCAATGCTAAGGATAACTCCTTTTGTTTCTGTACTGCAATTTGGTCTATCCTCTACTTCTCCTTGAGCAATTGCTTGTTTAGTTGGTTGTTTACTTGCTGCTGTGCTGTTAACTGCTATTCTAATTGCTCTATTCTCTACTGTCTTTTGGATACCTGTGCCTCCAATGAAACAATTGTCTGATCTTTTTTCTTCAGTAAATTGCTCACTTCTTATGCTTTATCCATAGTGGCTGCCGAGTATGCCCCGACATATTGAGAGAGTTTTGTGAGGTCTTCGAAAGGATTGAATTCTTCTTTCCATACCACATTAGCCATCTCTGTTTGTGCATGTAAAAGGGAAGATTGATCAATCCTTCTCTTTTTCCTTTGTCATTTTACTACAGCCTTATGCTTAGGGCTCTAGAAGACATCTAAAGGTGGTATTTCTTCTATATGCAAAACAATTTCATCCGATGGATCCTTAGGAATTATCTCTACATCTTTACTTATGGGTAGGTTGTTGGTTCCTTCAGTTGGAACCGTATTTTTTGTTGTCTTGTGACCAATTGTCACTTCAGGCGTGCTAAAACCCTGTGAATTCTCAGGATTGCTTATAATGGAATCGAACTGTTGCCATTCTTTAAGGAGCTTGGGATCAATCCGAGTATCTATATCCATGTGTTCACTACCTTTCCCTGTTATTTCTCCTGTTCTGGTGCTTTTCCTTTCTCAGGAATTTTTTCCACAACAGGAGATTTTTCAATAGTTTGTTGTTCAGGCTCGCTTGACTGGATTGCTGGGGTGGTGGCTAATAAGTCTAGAGGCAGAGTTTGCAACCTCTATTCTCTAAGCCTATTAAACACTTCCAGACCTTCATCTTGATACCTGATCCTGGCCAATGTTTTTACCTAAAATAATGATTCTGCTGAGGAAAATAGGTCATCAAAGTCATCCTTTTCATGATCAAACTTTGCAAGTTTGGCTTGTTCAAGAACATTATAGGCAACTTTTCTCGGATCATATTGTCTGTCGGGAATTGTTGCAAGATTGAGCATTTGTATTTTTTCTGTCTCCTTTTTTGCATGTTTGTAATCATGGAGAATGAAAACACCGCATCTTAAAGAAAATGTAGGTCATACCTGTTTCTTGGAATTTCTAAGAGTTTTGGATGTCCCTTCTGTTGTTGTATGGTAGGCCAATTCCCGAGCTAACAGCTTATCGGGCACATACATGGGAAGGACATGGGGTTTTGTAAGGCTACCAAAAAGCCTAATATAAGTGAATTTGTCTTCTCCGAACCATTTAACTACCGCAGTCAAGTCGATCCCTGCTTCCTCAGAAATCCTGGGGGCAGGCCTATTAAAAATAGCATAGTAGATAGGCAACATAAAACCATTGCAAATTTTGTACAAATGATTTTTGTAGTAAGCCTTACATAACATTTGATGATAAATATGGATTGGCTTAGGGTCGTGGGGAGTCCATCTCCATCTGAGTACCAAATATTCAAAGTTAAAACAAAGAGTATCCATAATATAAGCACTGTAATAAAAAGGGGGAATGGTCTTGGTAGTTTTACGTGAATTTGATCTGAATTCAAGAATTGTTGTGGCTAATTTGTCGGACAAAATGTTTGCCCAATCCATCACATAACTATTGACTACTACCTCTATTAGAGGGACCATTTCAATGGTGAACTTAGCAGAGTCATGTATTCCCCACATTCTACACATCATAGCCCGGGCATAATAGTAAAGAGAAGCCAATGAGTCCACAAAGTAGTTACCTGATGATTCATGTTTGTGCTTCTCGGGATTATGTCTCCACTGCTTAATTGGGGCCGACTCTGATTCATTTTCATTTGCAAATTTTTCAAGGAAGGCTTTGTTGTACTACTTTTCAGGCTCAGGTAAGTGATACATTTTCCTTAGATCATCAGGTTGAAACGAGCCAAATATCCTCCCGCCAATTGTGCAAAATGTTCTGTTCGAAATTGGAATTTCCTCTACCACCCATCTCACTACGTCAGTGTATGGGAGAATTTTTCTCGTGCTGCTATTCTGTGCAAATATGAACAAGCTAAATCTTTGAGGGATGCTTCCGATTTGTTACTTGAGTTAGCTGTGTCTTCTTCTGATATTTCCTCAGGCTCCTCTGCTTCTATTAGATTGTAGATTCTCTCCCAGCTAGTGTTTACAAGACCGAGGGATATAGTGTCTGAGATTAACCCTTTTTTTCTTGGTCCGAGATACTTGGCTGGCTGCACTGTTGTTGTAGGAGCCGCCGCTGTGGATTTCTTTGATTTATTTCCCATTTGTTTCAAACTTTTTATTTCAGTGGAATTCTGCACAAGCGATTGGAAAAACCGTGATACAAAGAAATGCTGCTACAGACTAATATGATAAATAAAAATTATGTCGATTAGCAGGTGATAATGGATTATAGTAAGATTGCCGCGAGTAAAATCTAAATAAAAGATCTACCCTTAACTGCTTCATTGATTAGCCGTTTAACTTGTCAATCATGATAAAGGAGGTTTTAAATGCCCATCATGTCATTTATATGCCGAATGATTCATTCAAGCATGGCTTAGATTTGTTTGATGGATAATCAGAGGTAGATTGAAAATCGGGGATTGATAACGTGAAGGGAAAGGCTTTAATGCTTGTTTTAACATCTCCGATCACCGAAAGGTGATATAATGCATGCAAACCTTTCAGATATATTCTCAGGATATGCGCCTCATTAATGCATCGCAACCGAGGAATGAATATTGCTGTGTCAATGCGATTTCGCCGATCACCAATCGCCGATTGCAATATGCTTTATCGCATCGGAGGATTTAAGTCTACCTTCCATCATGTGTTGACTTGTTATTGCCGATTGCTGATGGCGATACGCTTTATCGCATTGGAGAAATTAAGAGGCTCTATTACATTGCTGCTTTGGAATTTACCTTTTCCGATATCCGATTGTGATATGCTTTTCGGATCGGAGAGAATGAATGTATCTTTGTGCATGCTTCCTTTGTTATTGCGATATGTGATCGCTTTATCACAATAACGAAGAATTTTATAATATTTTAAAGCCACACTTTATTTCTATTTCAAAAGGCTTTTCTTATGATGGGTTAATACCAATTTATTTACACATCTAAGTTTATTTTAAAAGGGACCCATTTCATATTATGATTTTGTATAAAAATTTTATGAAATGGGGGGTTGTTGTACAACACAACAATTGGCAATTCACTGGGAGAAACAGTTAACTCTGGGAAAGTAATATAATACTTAAACTTTCTTAATCTGAAAATCTTAACTGATAGAGAAAATATAATATAACTAGATAATCATAGATTCTGAAAGTAATATTAACTATTTTTGTTATTTCCTTCTTTTCTTAAAATTAGATACATTCTAAGTTTTAAATAGACCTTAATTGGTTGATAATGATAAAACAAAAGACTTTCCCAACTTAGCTTTTATAATGACTCCTTTGTTATAGGTAGAGCCTCTGCTGCCAGCAAACGTTTATAGTCTCGACAGGGTTACTTTTTAATTGTTTGACCATTCATTATTCCATCCATTTCAGAGTATAATTAAAAAGAATGAATCCAAAAGATATATTTCCATATTTTTGTATTACTTTTTCCTTTTTCCCTTATTTTGTAAGATAAAAAGCCATTGTCCTGGTTTGGTGGCCAGCTGTTGACAATGCCATTCACTGGTTGTAATTTAACTGAACAAGTTGGCTCGTGATGAGACCCCTTGTCTTATAATTATAAGCCATTACCATGTTTTGGTATGCAATGAAGTTAATGTCAGTTGAACTATTTCCCTATGATCATGGTAAGCAGGCTCATAATAAGAACTCTTATCTTTTATATCAAATATATTTTAGAATTACACTCTGAGTAATTATAAACTTTGATGGATGGGATGGACAATTTTCTCCTTAAGAGAATATGGATGACAGGGTGAGAGTTGAAGATGCTAAGATTGAATCAGCCTTTGTTTTGTATTGATAACCGTTGTCAGGCCTTTAAAACTTTAAAATGATTTACAGTGTTTCTACGTTTTGAGAAGATTTCAAAAAAATAAAATGGGGTTTTTAGAATCAAATTATACCTAATTTCCTAGAATTTTCTTTTTTCTCTAAGGCTTCCATTTCTTAAAAGTAAATATCAAAACTATTTTCTTTTGAGTAACTTTTTCAATATAGCAAAGACCAATGGGAGGCTTTTCACAACTTTATTTTCCTAGGATTTTAAACAAAGTAAGTTATTCACACAAATTCTGCTGAAAATTGAATATTTACAAAGGGAGAAGGGGTTACCTCCTCAATTGAAGAATTTTTTCAAGATAAGGCTGTTGACAGGAAGAGAATCTCTCTTCCCTGATAGATCTTGCAATATGAATGTAGAAGGGCCTATCTTCTCACTAATTTGAAATGGTCCAAGCCACATTTTCTGGAACTTAGTTTGTTTTCCTTTATTCTCATGGGCTTTGTCCCACTTCAAAACTAGATCACCAACTTGTAAATGTTTTGAGCTGGTTGAAGTTGCGTCGAAAGATGACTTAATAATCTGCTGATGTTTTGCATGTATAATTCGGGCTTTTTCCCTTTCTTCTTCTAGTTTCAAGATTTGATCATGTCTTAGTTGAATAGAAGATGAGGGACTTTCTTCAATAGATTGCACTAAAGCTAGCGATGGAAGTACTAAGTTTGCTGGTATGACAACTTCCTTTCCATACACTAGATTAAATGGAGAAGTGCCTATGGAGGCCTTCTGTGTTATTCGGTCAGCCCATAGTGCAAATATCAAATATTTATGCCAGTTTTTATGATTCTGCTCGATAGTTCTCTTAATGATTTTGATAAGATTTTTATTGGTGGATTCTGCTAAACCATTACCCTGAGGGTAGTAGTTCGCAGAATACTTCAATTTAAATCCCCTTTTGATAGCAAACTCAAATATAGAATTTCCAAAGAAGTAAGATGCATTATAAAAAATAAGAGCATTTGGGACACCAAACCTGGTAATAATGAACTGATCTATGAATCAATGGTTGCCTCAGAGTTTGTTGTCTTCAAAGGAATTGCTTCAACCCACTTAGTAAAGTAATCAACAGCTGTAAGGATATACCTATGCTGTTTGGATGAATGTGGAGTGATTTTTCCAATGATGTCCAATCCCCATTGTTCAAAAGGTTGTTCAATGTTGACTGGTTACAAAGGGAAAGCTGGCCTCCTTTGTCTTCCACTAGTGATTTGACAATTTTGGCATTTCCTTATATATTCATGAGTATCTCTGAACAAGGTAGGCCAATAATATCCAGCATGAATGATTTTGTGAGCTATTGTATCAGCTCCAAAATGTCCTCCTGCTGGTCTGTCATGTAGCTCCTACAAGACCTTATGCACTTCAGGTTTTTTTAAGCATCTTAACAAAATTGAATCATAATTTCATCTAAACAAGACATCATATACAATTATGAAGTTTTTTGCTTTCAATCTTATGACACGTTTGTTTTTATAGGAAAGATTAGAAGGAGCATATCCATTTTTCAAATACAAAATCAGATCTGTGTATTGAGATTCAGGATTAGTGATACTTATCTGATTGATTTATTTAGTATCTTTTGTACCTTCAGGTTCCTGAATATTGGATACTCCTGCTAACAACCTGCAAAAACCTTGGCCTTTGACAATCTTTGCTGGTTTAATTTCCAAGTCATATTCTTGTAATGATGTGACCCAATTTGCTCTCTTTTCTCCTAATTCCCTTTGAACTAGTAATTGTCTTACTGCCGAAAAAGGGACTATAACTTTTGTGTGAGCTTTTAAGAGAAAGGGTGTATAATGTTTAATGGCTTTGTACACATCAAAGGCTTGTTTATCAAATTCTGAGTAATTAAGTTCAGCACCTTGAAGGTTTGAGCTATAAAATGAGATTGGTGCTTCCAAGTTTTGATTGTTAATTTGTGTCAGCACTGCTGCATAAGATGAATTAGATGCAAGGGTATTTAACATGAAATTATTTGAAAAATTAGGAGTCCTTAAAGCAGGGGCATTTATGATTGATTGTTTGATGGAATCAAATGCCTCTTTTTCTGCAGACCCCCATTTAAACATTGAATTTTTCTTGATCATGGTTTGTAATGGCAAAACAATCTGAGAGAAATCTGGAACAAATATTTTTACAAAGTTAATTTGACCTAAAAATGATTACATGGATTTTTTATTGTGAGGGAATGGAATATCAGAAATATCTTTGATTTTATCTGGATCAATATAAATGCCATCCTTTGAAACAATGAAGCCCAAGAGCTTACCTTGATTAAGAGCAAAAAAGAACTTCTTTGGATTGAGTGAGATACCATAACTTTTGCAGCATTCAAATATTTGTTTCAGATCATGTAAATGATTTGATCTTTTCTTGGAGAATATAGTAATATCATATAAATAGACAATTACTGATTTATTGATCAATCCTTTGAATGCTATGTCCATCGCTCTTTGGAATGTAGCTCCAACATTGATAAGTCCAAAAGGCATTTTTTGGTAGGCATAAATTCCCCACTTGGTTCTAAAAGTAGTTTTGAGTCTGTCATCAGGGTGTACCAAAATTTGGTTATACCCTGAAAAACCATCTAAAAAGGACATTAATTCAGAACCAGCTACTGAATGGAGTGTCTGCTCCATGGTAGGTAAAGGGAAGTTATCCTTTTAGCTTGCTTTGTTAAGATTTCTGAGATCGATACAAATTCTAATGTCTCCATTTTTCTTCCTTACTGGAACCATATTGGACACCCAATTTGAATGTCTAACAAGAAAAATTATCTTAGCTTTCAAGGGTTTGTTTAATTCAGCTTTTATTTGACTCTCTATGTTAGGATGAATCTTCCTTAACTTCTATTGTACTGGTTTTTGTTCAGAAAACATTGGAATAGTATGCTGAATGATGGATGTATCGTACGTTTTCAAATCATCATATTTCCAAGCGAAGACATTTTTATATTTATGTACTAATTTAATGAATGCAATTCTTTCTTCTGACGAAAGTCCTAATCCCAGATTGATGTTTTGTGGATTATGCTCAGTACCCAGGTTTATCAATTCAAATCTCAAAGTAGAACTTTGAGCTTTGAATTAGTAACATGTTTAAACTTGTCTTTGATGTCATAAAGACCTTCAAGCTTAACCACTGGTTTAGGTATTGATTTTTCTTCAAGCTTTTCCTTCATTTGAAGCTCATGGTCGCTTTCATCAATAATTTGATCATCATTGGACTTGTCAGAAGTTAAGAAATTTAAAATGTCTTCATCGTGATTGAACACTCGCCAATTAGTGACATTATCAGGAATTGATGGCCTAGAAATTAACTCTACTGAGAATCTGTCTGGGCTGTAATCTTCAAATGGAAGGAGCTTGGAAGCAACATTAGCTAGTAAATCTGTTGTTGTATTCTGTGATCTAGGGATGGGAGAAATATTGAATGCTAAAAATTGAGATATAAGGTCCTGTACCAAAGACTGATAGTGTTTAAGGTGACTAGAAAGGCAATGAATAGTATTCCTGATTTGTTTTATAACAATTTCTGAATCACCGAACACTTTCAAATATTGAACTTTAAGACCAATTGCTTTGTAGAGTCCTTGAATTAAGGCTTCATATTCAACTGTATTGTTCGTGCATTCAAATTCCAACCTGCATTATAACATGGTCTTTTCTCCCTCAGGACTAACTAAAATACATCCTGCTCCTTCACCTTCATTAGATTTAGACCCATCAAAATATAATGACCAAAATAAAGATTTATCTATAGTTTTTTTTATAGTTTTCTCAGCAATTTTAACACATCTTGATGTATCTGTTTGTGAAAAATTTTTGATTTGAGATGTGGAATTATTAACTGAGAAAGGTGATGGTTGAGTGGTAAAATTGCTAAAGAATGATTCAAGTGAGTAATTCCCCAAAATATTGTTATTGAATGCTATTGGTTGACTTTCTTGTTCGAACTCAGTAACAACATGGGTCATGTGTTTCTCCCGATCAATTTTGATCTGATTTGGCTTTCCTTTATAAGGCAACCACATATGAGACCAATCAGTGGAAATATAACCTTAGAGTTTCTCAGAGTAGTCTCTACTCAAAATCAAGCCATAGAATTCAGGTATATCAGCGATTAAAATATCGATTCTCTGAACCACTCTTGGATCAGCTGATAACCTAATCGTGAGTGAGTTGATTTCTCCTAAAACTTGGACCTTAGTTATATCCAACTGGACTATATGAATTGTAGACTTTTGGGGTTCAATGTTCAGTTTAGAACAAACTAAAGTTGGTATTATATTAGAGGAAGCCCCTAAGTCAATCAAATGGTTGTGTAGATTTCTATTATAGATCTTGTAGGTTAAGAGGAAAGGAGGAGTATGAGAATTTGATCTATCTCTGATTAAAACAGTGTCAATAGCTTCTACTCTACTAGGAGGTGGTTTACCTACTTCATTAGTAGCTTTGGATAACACAACATTTGGAAGAGGAGAAGAAGGTATAGCATTAAACTCCTTAAGCAGCAATTTTTGTTGATGTTTGAGTTTACTAAGCTCAAACATAGTGATATTTGCCTTTGTTTTCTTCATGTCTTCAATAATGTTGTAGTCCATAGAATCTGTAACTACTAATGTTTTAGATGTTGGAGGCAGATTTGAAGCTGATGGCTGATTTTGGGAAGGTATCGCTATAGATTTCTTTGTGGGAACCTTTTATTTGGTAGTAGTAGTACCTGCATTCCTTTTCTTCTGAGTTATTTGAACAGGTTCAGGAGTACCCTTACTCTTGGTAGTTACAGGGAAAGCTTCCTGTTCATTTTCTGTATCAGAATTAGGCAAAATAAAGTCCCACATCCCATGACATTCTACAGTTTCCTCTTCTTTAGGTTCTTTAGATGATAAAACTTTTTCTTCTTCCTCTTCCTCTTCGAGATCTGAGTCTGCATTGGATATAGCATTTGGTGGTTTTGATTCAGGTTTCTTAAAGTTTCTAAATGGCCTTTTTGTTGAAGTCTCAGCTACTTGTTTTTTTATTTCTACCATTTCATTTGACATAGTCTTGAGAACTTTTTGGAGACCCTCTATATCATATGGGTCTTTAGGCATTTTCTTCTTTGAATCATCTTTGAAAGAAACTTTTTTGAATTTTCTGTCTTCAAGAGCAACCTTCTTTTCTAAAGCAATAATGTGTTTCTCTACAGCAAGTGCCTCTTTCATGTTTTCAGCTAGAGTTGGTTTTGTAACTCTATCTACAAAAATAACTATATTTGAAGGTAAACTTGTTATGTACCATTCGCTTATGATTTGCTCGCTAGGTTTAGAGGCAGTTGGAATCTTATTCAAGAGCTTATTAAACCATGAATTGAACTCCTTTATAGGTTCTTTAGATTCTATCCTAAGATTCGAAAGATTGTTGATTAATGTTGCTAGATATCTGTCATCACCATATTTAGTAAAGAACTATTCTTGAAAAATGTTCCAACTTGTAATGGATCCTAAGGGCAATGAAAAATACCAAGACCCAGCTAATCCTTGCAAGGTATAAGGGAAAAGCCTAACAACAACATCTTCCTCTGTCACTCCTTTTAAGTTAACTGCCAACATGAAGTTGGTAATATTCTCATTAGCTTGTATTCCTGCATCTAGATTAAATTTCGGCAACCATTTTTCAGGATGTGTTGGCAATGGATGTAATGGTGCAGGCATCATGACTGCACCAGGATTATTCCATGGATTCTGAGCCATTGTAGAACTAATACTAAATGATATTGCTGGTGAAATTCCAGATGTTTGAGAAGGAGAAGATATTGAAGTTTGAGGTGGTTGAGATGTTGAAGTTCCTGATCCTTGTTGAACAACAATGTGTAATGGAGGAGTGGATGGTTGACTTCACACTGGAGAAGATGAAATGGATGATGAAGAGGTAGTCTCACTATCAGATCCTTCATTTGTTTTTCTTGCCCTTTTTCTTTTAGGTAAAGGCAACTTAGTAGGTTCAATACCAAGCTTCCCACTTTGAAGTTTGGTGAGGTGGTGAGGTGGAATGAATTCCGAAGTCTCACTGCCTTGAGATATCTCAGATTTCTATGGTGATATTGAAAAGCCTTGAAGTTTATGGATAAGAGACTGAACTTCAGGAGACTCTGGAGTTAATTGTTTTGGGAAATGTTGGGGTTGAGCAATGGTAGTTGTCTCCTCTTCTTCTCGTTTGAATACTGGAGTTCCAGCATGCAAAGGAGAGGTTGGAGGTGAGGTGGAGGGAGATTTACTCTCAGAATGGGTTGTATTTTGGGTTTGCTTGCCATTCACAATTCATGCCCTCCTTCTAGCACCAAAAATGTTGATGCCTCGAAAATCGCTGCATCAACATCGAGGAAAACCACCCAGTCCGGACCTTAAAGGCAACTACTTTTCCCTTTGGTGTGGTGGCTCCGACTGGATATAATGGGACCAGTTTCCCAATGGTTTGTAAATAGGATGGATAAGTGGTTGATTGTCTATTATCTACTGATAATGGATGGATGATTTTTTCTACAATGCAAAATTATAAACAACTAATCTATCCCAGGAAATTTCCACTTTAGTGCAATTTTTTATGATCTTTATCTACAAATATGCATATAGATGACTCCATTGATAAACAAAGACATTTATTTATATGATAATTACTTTGTTCAAGTAGTTGAATAAAGTAATCATTAAAACATTATTACATTATTCTTCATATATCATTGACATAAATATGATTGAAAGAATAACATTCCTTAAACATTCAATAGTGATAAGTATAAGGACTGTTGTTAAAACACATACATATATCCAATGATAGCAAGATTGAATAAATGCTGATTCATACATATAAAAGAATGGAGCAAAGACATAGATAATAGTACCATATGTAATTTGGATCCCTCCCGATATCAATCGCATTCAGATTCCATCTTCTAACTTAGGAATACTCTCACAAAAAGCAGTAGTGCATATCTCATTAAAGTATTCTTCATTAAAATTTAGAATATAGGCCCGGTCTTCATAAAAAAATATATGAGAAGCACAATAGTGTGACTTCCCGATCCAAGTTTTATACAAAAATTAAGGACCCTTTCTAAAGACATGAAAGGGTCTATAAATACTATCTAAGCTAACTGATTATGAAATAAAAATGCTATTAGGTGGTATAACCAAATCATGAAAATCTCCTTGAAATAGGCCTGCTTGCAGTTGGTAGAATGATTCACTGTTTCGGCTGATCATCCTTTGGCTTGAGCTAGCAGATAGCAAGCATTGGTTGCAATTCTGGAGGGTGACTTAGACGTGAATGTAGTTGGGCTAAATACGTAGCATCACGAATTTCGGGAATCATGTAACCAAATGCATCGGTTAAACATTTCAGTGATGCCTTTTGACTGTATGGTTTAACTAGGAAGAAGCAAAAGGTGTCCCAAGTTAAACTTTGGATGTCTGCTATTAATCTCTCCTTCTGTTTTAAATCCTGTTTGCATGATTGTTCCAATGCTTTAACTGATGGTAGTTTACCTGGAGTGCACTGTGAAATCAGATTAGACAGATAAAGAGTATCATTAATTAACTCAATCAAATTACCGGTTGCTGATCTACATCTTGAAGTTTCCCTTTCTGCTTTCATCAATTGTGATTCATTCTAAGAAAAGAATTTCCTTGTGTGATTCTAGAATTTTAGGCAGATTTGCAGCTTTCCCTTCACTGGTTTCTTGCCAGACAAGAAAGCTTGTTAATGTTTCATCGACCTGTTCCAAATTCTGTCTTGCATCAACTGATTTTTCAATCATTAATGAAGAAATCTCACAGAGGGGCTCAGCAACAGAAATATTATGACATAGTAAATTTAACTGTTTAATCAATGCCTTATTGATCTGGAGAGCTTCGGACCTGAACTTTGCTGGTTGAGGAAAACTCTTGAACCTTTCTATCTGTTGTGATAGTTGAGCAATTTTCTCATCTTATGTTTTTCTCATTTGTTCATTCATTGTCTTTAGCTTGGCCAATGCTAAGGATAACTCCTTTTGTTTCTGTACTACACTTTAGTCTATCCTCTGCTTCTCCTTGAGCAATTTCTCGTTTAGTTGGTCGTTTGCTTGCTGCTGTGCTGCTAACTGCTGTTCTAATTGCTCTAGTCTATGTTTTCTTTCGAATACCTATGCCTCCAATGAAACAATTATCTGATCTTTTTCCTTGAGTAAATTGCTCACTTCTGATGCTTTGTTCATAGTGGTTGTCGAGTATGCCCTGGCATATTGAGAGAGTTTTGTGAGGTGTTCGGAAGTATTGAAATCTGCTTTCCATACCACATTAGCCATCTCTGTTTGTGCAGGTAAAAGGGAAGATTGATCAATCCTTCTATTTTTCCTTTGTCTTTTTACTACAGCCCTATGCTTAGGGCTGTAAAAGACATCTAAAGGTGGTATTTCTTCTATATGCAAAACAATTTCATCCGATGGATCCTTAGGAATTATCTCTAAATCTTTACTTATGGGTAGGCCATTGGTTCCTTCAGTTGGAACTGTATTTGTTGCTGTCTTGTGACCAATTGTCACTTCAGGCGTGCTAAAACCCTGTGAATTCTCAGGATTGCTTATAATGGAATCGAGCTGTTGCCATTCTTTAAGGAGCTTGGGATCAATCCAAATATCTATATCCATGTGTTCACTGCCTTTTCCCTATTATTTCTCTTGTTCTGGTGCTTTTCCTTTCTCAGGAATTTTTTCCACAGCAGGAGATTTGTCAACAGTTTGTTGTTTAGGCTCACTTGACTGGATTGCTGGGGTGGTGGCTAATAAGTCTAGAGGTAGAGTTTTCAACCTCTGTTCTCTAAGCCTATTAAACACTTCCAACCCTTCATCTTGATACCTGATCCTGGCTAATGTTTTTACCTGAAATAATGATTCTGCTGAGAAAAATAGGTCATCAAAGTCATCCTTTTCATGATCAAACTTCGCAAGTTTGGCTTCTTCAAGAACATTATAGGCAACTTTTCTTGGATCATATTGTCTTTTGGGAATTGTTGCAAGATTTAGCATTTGTATTTTTTCTGTCTCCTTTTCTGCATGTTTGTAATCATGGAGAGTGAAAACACCGTATCTTAAAGGAAATGTAGGCCATACCTGTTTCTTGGAATTTCTAAGAGTTTTGGATGTCCCTTCTGTTGTTATATTGTAGGCCAATTCCTGAGCTAACAGCTTATCGGGCATATATAGGGGAAGGACATGGGGTTTTGTAAGGCTACCAAAAAGCCTAATATAAGTGAATTTGTCTTCTCCGAACCAATTAGCTACTGCAGTGAAGTTGATCCCTGCTTCCTCGGAAATCCTGGGGGCAGGCTTATTAAAAATAGCATATTAGACAGACAACATAAAACCATTACAAATTTTGTACAAATGATTTTTGTAGTGAGCCTTCCATAACATTTGATGATAAATATGGACTGGCTTAGGGTCTTGGGGAGTCCATCTCCATTTGAGTACTGCATATTCAAAGTTAAAACAAAGAGTATCTATAATATAAGCACTGTAAAAAAAGGGGGAATGGTCCTGGTAGTTTTACGTGAATTTGATCTGAATTTGAGAATTGTTGTGGCTAATTTGTCGGACAAAATGTTTGCCCAATCCATCACATAACTATTGACTGCTGCCTCTATTAGAGGGATCGTTTCAATGGTGAACTTAGCAGGGTCATGTATTCCCCACATTCTAAACATCATAGCCCCGACATAACAGTAAGGAGAAGCCAATGAGTCCACAGAGTACTTACCTGATGATTCGTGTTTGTGCTTCTCGGGATTATGTCTCCACTGCTTAATCGGGGCCGACTCTAACTCGTTTTCATTTGCAAAATTTTCAAGGAAGGCTTTGTTGTACCACTTTTCAGGCTCAGGTAAGTGATGCATTTTCCTTCGATCATCAGGCTGAAACGAGCCAAATATCCTCCTATCAACTGTGCAAAATGTTCTGTTCGAAACTGGAATTTCCTCTACCACCCATCTCGCTACGTCAGTGTATGGGAGGAATTTTTCTCGTGCTGCTATTCTGTGCAAATATGAACAAGTTAAATCTTTGAGGGATGCTTCTGGTTTGTTACTTGAGTCAATTGTGGCTTCTTCTGATATTTCCTCAGGCTCCTCTGCTTCTATTAGATTGTAGATTCTCTCCCAGCTAGTGTTTCCAAGACCGAGGCACGTAGTGTCTGAGATTAACCATTTTTTGCTTGGTCTGGGATCCTTCACTGGCTGCACTATTGTTGTTGGAGCCGCTGCTGCGGATTTCTTTGATTTCTTTCCCATTTTTTTCAAACTTCTGATTTTAGGAATTCTACACAAATGATTAGAAAAACCATGATACAGAGAAATGCTGCTACAGACCAATATGATAAAGAAAAATTACGTCGATCAGCAGGTGATAATGGATTATAGTAAGATTGTTGTAGGGAAAATCTAAAGAAAAAATCTACCCTTAATTGCTTCATTGATTATCTGTTTAACTTGTCAATCATGGTAAAGGAGCTTTTAAATGCCCATCATGTCGTTTATATGCCGAATGATTCATTCAAGCGTGGCTTAGATTTGTTTGATGGATAATCAGAGGTAGATCGCAAATCGGGGATTGATAACATGAAGGGAAAGGCTTTAATGCTTTTTTTAAACATCTCCGACCACCAAAAGGTAATATAATGCATGCAAACCTTTCCAATATATTCTCGGGATACGCACCGCATTAATGCATCGAAATCGGGGAATGAATTCGGGCTTTATTGTTGTGTCAATGCGATTTCGCCAATCGCCGATTGCGATATGCTTTATTGCATTGGAGGATTTAAGTCTGCCTTCCATCATGTGTTGACTTGTTATTGCCGATTGTCGATGGTGATACGATTTATCGCATCAGAGAAATTAAGAGGCTCTATTACATTGCTACTTTGGCATTTACCTTTTCCGATATCCGACTGCGATATGCTTTTCGGATCGGAGAGAATGAATGTATCTTTGTGCATGCTTCCTTTGTTATTGTGATATGCGATCTTGTGATCGCTTTATCGCAATAATGAAGAATTTTATAGTATTTTAAAGCCACACTTTATTTATATTTCAAAAGGCTTTTCTTATGATGGGTTAATACCAATTTATTTACACATCTAAGTTTATTTTAAAAGGGACCCATTTCATATTATGGTTTTGTATAAAAAATTTATGAAATGGGGGGTTGTTGTACAACACAACAGGTACATTTATAGTTTGTTTGAATGTTTGATTAATTGCATGGTATGAGTATGTGTATGTAAGATTGCATCAAGAAATTATCTTGTTTTAAGATGGTTTTACTCACACATGTGTTGAGATAGTTGAGATGTACTTGAGTGTAACAGGTGACTGATGTAGATTATGTCTAATGACTATGAGTTGAATATGGATTATGACATGAATGTTAGTCTTGGTAAAGGTTGATTTCAAATTGATAGATATGATTGTATTGATATTTGGAACATGTGGTTGACATGTGTGAGCAGTCGCAGGGTAACATGCTTGACATTAGTATGACAAGGTAAGGTAACTAGTATGCTATTATGTTTACTTATGCACTAACAGTTATGTGCTTATGGCAGTATGATGCAAGAGATTGCATGGAAAAAGAGATTGCCTTGAAATATTAAGGAAGGCTCGGGTTGAGCTTTCACTTGGAGGCACTGGGAACCATGGGGATGGAGTCATGGTGTTTATTGCTAGTCTTGTGCTTTTGGTTTTTTGTGATTTGTTGAGCTTGATTTTCAATTTTGTTTATGTTTGGTGCAAGGCCTTGCCACCTTGTTGTGGTTTCGTGTTGTTATTGGTTTTCATGGTCTTCTTCTTGTTTTCTTCTTGGTATTACCTTTTATGTTTTGAGTCTTGGGAATTGGTTTGGGAAAGAGGAAAGTTAAGGGAGATCGGGCGAAGCTTAATGAAACCCATTAGGTAATATGAGACTCAAACGAAGCTTAGTGCATGAGTAAAGGGTAGCTAAAGGAAAGTGTATGGCAACTAGTTTGATTGGTTCGGTCCATTGAGGTAAATGGATGGTGATAGGACATTCATGAGAAAGATAACATAATGGTAAAGTAAATGGATTTGAGGTTTTAGATGTGTTGGCTATGTTGGGAACTATTGTTCTCAATATTGTGCATGTTGAGCATGAATAAAGGAAGTTCTCTTAACCTTGGCCTTATTATATCTAGTAATTATGTTGTGATGATGGTTGCTTTATGCTAATGTTATATATATATATATATATATATATTATATATATATATATATATATATATATATATATATATAATATAGATTGATTGTTATCTGACATGGTCATAAGGGATTAATGATTGTTTTATGTTGATGTTTTAATGTATACATGTATATATGTATGTCATTGTTTGACAGGGTCACCAGGGATCATTCTTGTGGAGGAATGAGAGCTTATGTAGGTCAATGGCATGAAGAGATTCCTAGTTTATGAGGAATCAAGTGGGAAGAGTAGTCATGAGAAATATATGAGGTAAATATCATGTGGATATGAATTGATATTGTATGCTATGCCTATGTTTATGTTATGACAAGTAACGTTGAAGGATACATCAACAAAATGAAAAAAAAGTGCTTTGTGACATGCTAAGATGAGCATGGATGGCAGAGAGACACTGGAAGCAAAGTTGCTTGAAAGAGATAGTGTGGTTTTGGATGTGTGGTGCTATTGTTGTGCATGTTGTATATTCAGTGATTGTACCTATGGTGATGTGTAAAGTTGTATATCTAGTCTTGTGTACATATGATGTTGTGTGCCTATTGCATATATGGTGTTGTGTCTATATTGAATATGTAGTGCTAGGTATAGATGGTGCTATTTACATGTTGGATATGCAGTATTGCATACATATTGTACTGCGCCAATGTGGGATACGCAGAGTTGTGTTCATATGGTATTGTGCACACGTTGGATATGCAGTGTTGTGTACCTATGATGCTATGTACATGTTGTATATGTAGTTCGGTGTACATATGGTGTTGTGTGCATGTTGTACATATGGTACTATGTACATATGGTGTTGTGTGCATGATTGTATATGTGGTTTTGTGTGCACATAGGGTTGTGCATATGTTGTGCATGTGGTGTTGTGTGCAGGTGGTGATGTGTGCATGTCGTGCATGTGGCGTTGTGTACATGTGGTATCATGTACACGTTGTGCATGTGGTACTATGTACATGTGGTATTGTGCACACATTGTGCATATGGTGCAGTGTACATATGGCGATGTGTACATGTTGTGAAGGTGGTGTCGTGTACATGTGATGTTGTGCACAACATTATGTAGGTGGTGTTGTGTACAGTGGTATTGTGTACATGTTTTACATACGACACTAGTGTACATGTGGTATTGTGTGTGTGTCATACATGTTGTGTTTCCGGGCATGCAGTACTATGTATGTGCATTGTGTAGTCATGGTATTGTGACATGTGTATTCGTTGTGTTGCACTCTGTGTATGTATATGTATTGTGTTATACATCGGGTGTAGATGTATTTATTGTGTTGTGTTGTAGACCAGATATAGGAGTATGTATTGTGTTGTGTTGTACACTGGGTGTAGGTGTATGTGTTGTATGTAAAGTGTAGGTACATGCATTGCATGGCGTTGTATGTCATGTGTGGTTATATGTGCGTGACTTACACTATGTGTATGTGTATATGGTTAAAGAGAATGAATTGGGTTTTTTTCGGGTGTGGAAACTGATCCGTTATGTGTACAAAAATAACAAAGGAAAAAGTAAGGACCGATTGGAGGATACGTATTTGTATGTCATTCAATTTTATTATGCATGTGATTTATGATTATGGTCTATGATGAATACATATGATCTATGATTCCGGTTTATGATGGTTACATGTAATTTATGATTTGATATATGATGGTTGTGTTTTGAGCTAACCTGATGTGATTTGTTTATGCATGATGATTTGGTCAAAGATGCTAGTTTGACTTGTTGTGATGGGAAGCGGACATAATTGCAAGTGTACCTTATTTGACAAGCCACCAATGAGGTATGATTTGAAATTATTTCAATTTATTTTGAATCTAATGGAAATTATGTGCTTGGTACAGGAAAGTGTGAAATGCCTGGTTGGGTGGTAAAACTGACGACGAGCATTAGAAGCAACAACAAAAGGAATTGGCAAAAGCAATAGAATGTTGGTAAATCATCCAGGAGCAGGGCCATTGTGGGATATTGGCACCCAATAGTGTCCATTTATTGCCATGAGCATGTTGTGACCAGTATGATGGTTTCAGGCAAGGATATGCCTTGGTTTCTGGACCTTCTTATGAGAGGAAACCTTGCCGAGGGGTGGACTGCCCGGGATGGGGGTACTAGTGGAACTTGGAAGGTGTGTGATTGAATGGAAAAGGGTGACCATATTTCCTGAGGGACTATGTAGCAGAGAAGGGAAGGCTAGGGATATATTTATTTTGGTCATTAGAATTTCCAAATGGAATCAAATGCACATTGAGGTGTGCCCTGTAACAATGATTTGTTAATTGCTCACTGAGAGGAAAAATGGCACAAGATTGTAGCGCAAGATATTGGATGCAAATTCGACTTTGAAAGTGGATTACAGACTTCCACGGAAGGAGGTGAATCCTGGTAATACTTTTGAGGGTGGAGGTGTGAGCCTCTGGATTCCCTTGTTGATTGATACGAGAATCATATCCTTTTATTTGCTAGTTGAGAAAATGTGCATATGTGTATATGTGTACTATTGTAAATACTATATCGAGCTAGATTTATAAAGCTCCATAGACAGTATGATTATTTGTTGGGTGAATAAAATGTGTATCTGTGTATATGTGGTTATTGTTGTAAATATTGTAATGAGTGGTGTTATAAAGCTCCAGTAAATGGTATGTTTGCCGTGTTTTAACAAATGGTTATTATAAATACTACAACGAGCCGTGTTATAAAGCTCCATGGGTAGTATGTTTTGTTTTCAGTAGTCTTGTTGGTTATAGGTGTCATTGAACACTGAGGACGGTGTTCCCCCAAGGGGGAGGGTTCTATAACAACCCTATTTAAAAATCCATGTAAAAATATATAAGACCACGTCATGGGACATGTATTCCAAGATAAATATTGGGAAATACACCCTAGTGTGGGTGTTCATTGGTTTATTATGGCTAAGGAAATTGGAAAAGGCAATGGCAAAGGCTTTGGAAAGGAAAAATGGCATTTTTGGCATTTTATTGATGAAAATAATGGAAATTAGGAGAAAGGGAAGGTCAAAGGTCAAAGGTTGCATGTGAGGAGGAAAATGAAGGAAAATAATGTAAATTGAAGAAAATAGAGGCCCGATAAAAAGGCTTCTGAGAATCAGTGGGCAGGCTTGGTCAATATAAGCTTTTGATTTCAATTTTGGAGCTCTCGTTCTATTCTCTCTCTCTCTCATAATCTTGGACATAGGGTTTTCTGGAAGCACTCTTGGAGGATTGTGGCATACTTGAATTTTCAGAGCAAGAAGGAAAATGAAGAGTAGGAAAGCGCAATAAGATGTTAGGATCATTAACTACAATAAGTTTTTCTTGTAGGTACCGAGCCGCATGTATGTTTTCCTCACTAGTTTTGGCATGTATGGTATATGCATGTGCTTTATTGGTCATGATCTGTCATTGGCATGGAGGAATTCCTGGATTGACAATGGATTTGTGTAGCCTTTCCAGTTCCAGGATAGCCATTGTGTTGTGGGTTCATTTCTTTATTTTTCTGGTTGATTCTCATGTTTCCTTTAGCTTGGTTTGAGTTACTAGTTCCTAAAAGCCTTGTTTGGACAAACGCTTTGGAAGCCCTGTAACAACTTGGGTTGAGTTACTAGTCCTGAAAGCCTTGGTTGGAGAAAAGATCTGGAAGCCTTGTAATAGCTTGGTTTGAGTTACTAGTCCTGGAAGCCTTGGTTGGACAAATGCTCTAGAATCCCTTGGTGGGTTGAGTTACTAGTCCTAGAAGCCCTGGTTGGAAAAACGCTCTAGAAGACCGACGACAGTTGTGGGTTGAGTTACTATTCTTAGAAGCCTTGGTTGGAACAAATGCTCTGGAACCCTAGAAGGCTTAGGTAGTGACCAATTTGGTGATGGTTTATTATGTCTGACTGTGATGTGGAATCATTGTTTGATGGGTTGAGGTGGTTTGGCCTCTGGAAGCCTTGGTTCAGTTTTGATGGATTTTTCCATGAGATCCCACATTTGTGCTTGGAATGTGGCTGAAAGAAATATTTGGTTCAGCCTATTCTACAGTCGGGTGGTTCATGGAAGTTCCATACCTAGTCAGCATATGAAATAATCAATAAGAGCTCTCTTTCTCCTTAGCATGTTATGAGTATTATATTGGTTTATATGTGTATTATATAGCTATTCTTTCCTTGGTATATTTGTTGTTGTTGTTGTTTTTTTTTTTTACAGAAATGGTTAGAGTGCTATATTAATTTTTGGCCAAAATGCCGCAATGTTGATTACAAACTGCTGACCATATTCCAGAGATCTCCTTGGCCAAGATTGGAGTGACTTTTTCTTTACTACGCCATAGGTTTCTACAAGATATTTTTCGTGCAACCACCTCTATCTTTCCCATTTTAAACAAGCAGACAAACTGCTCCAGTATATAATAGTAAAACATAAATCACCAACTTGTTAAGGAATGGGATCCCAACCTTCTTCTCCATCTCTATGAATGACTCCGGGGGGGAGGAGCACAGCGTTATTTGCTTCAACGTCAACGTCTTTGTTATTGTCTCTCTTGACATGGTAGAATTTCAAGCTCTGAAAGGTATTTGACAGAGTTCTTATTTTGATTAGCAATCTGGACAGTCTTAAATCTGAGGGGGAGGAGTTGTCTACAATGTTTTTTATGATAGACTGAGAGTCTCCCATCACTATTGCATCATTTATACTGAGAGATTTAAGTTGCTTCAGACCTTGGAGAAGGGTCAGGGCTTTGGCTTGGATGCTGGTATTGTAGCCCACTCCCCAAGCATATCTAAGGACAGTTCTGCCATCATCTCTCTTAAGAACTCCACCAGCTCCGGAAGTGCCCGGATTACCCTTAGCTGCCCCATCAAAGAAGAGAATGTTGTGAACCTGCTTTGTGAAAAGAGCCAAGAAGTCTGAAGCATTAATTCTAATTTGCCAATCTTTAAGAGGCATGGGAGACCTAGGAGTATCAATGAAGCGGAGGTCTAGAGTATTGCTCTAGGCTGCATCATAGTCTCTCAGGCCTACCCCATCCAGCTGATCGCAGACACACTCCTTTAACTGACTTTTGATTTTGACCCAAACGAGCCTGCTGTCTCTTTTCTTATCTCTGAAAATCCTCTGGTTTCTTTCAAGCCAGGTGTGCCAGCATATTAATTTAGGAAGGATACACCAGGATGCTTTGACATGCGCGTTCTGAGGAGGACCTCCTGGATATGAACACTTCCAATTCGAGAACAAGTCGGGGATGTTGTTGGGGAGGACGAATTCTAAACTCCAAGGGCCTAAGGCCTCATTCCAGAGATCTGATATGAATTTGCAATTGAGCATTAGATGAGTAGCAGTTTCTGCGTTGACTTCGCATAGCGCGCATTGAGAGGGGCCAAGATAGCCTCTTTTCTTTAATCTATCATTAGTCAGGATACTTTGATGGCATAGGAGCCAGCATAAATAGTTAATTTTAGGAATCGAGTGCTGAGCCCAAACTCCTTGCCATGGTTTCGGGTCTGGGGGAATGTGGGGATGCACAAGGATATGCCTGTAGCCCTGAGAAATAGAGTATCGCCCAGGGATCGAGCCCCAGCCACGGGAATCGAGCTTCCTGCTGTTCAAAGGATCCTTGCCATTTAAGAGTTCTATGAGGGTTGCATATTCATTTGACAAGACCCGAGGCACCTCAAAGTTGATCCAGCTGTGCCAGTTCCCATTCTCCCAGTTGGAAATATCCCACAGAGTGATATAACCTACTCTATACATCCACTCTTTCAACAATGTTAGGGAACGATCATTAGCCAGGGGATCACAGCCCATTATATGGTCCTCCTAGATTCTGATTTGTTTGCCATTACCGGGGATCCAATGTGCATGTTGACTAATTAAAAAGGAAGATTTTGCACAGAGCTTTTGAATTAACGAGCCTGAGTTTTCTATGGGGTGATCCAGGAACCTTTTCCTCTGCCCACGAAAGTATTTTTTCCAAAAGGCGATCTGAACCCACTCTAGATTTGGGGCAATAATCCTCCAAATCAGCTTTTCTCCCAACGCGATGTTCTGTGAGCAAATATTCTCAAAATTTAGTCCACCTTCCAGTCTGGGGCAGTGAGATTTTAGACCAGCTTACTAAAGGGTTTTTCTTTTCATTTGCTTTCCCTCCTTTCCAAAAGAATTTTCTTATATGTTCCTCCATTTTCTTCATAATTCCAACTGGAGCCAACATCACTGGAAACTGATAGATGGGGAGGCTGTTTAGGATTGCTTTTATAAGCACTGACTTGCCTGCCAGATTTAGCCAGTTAAATCCCTAGGATTGGATCTTGGATTCAAACTTTTCCAGCAGGGGCAACCAATCTTTGCTGACAACTCTTTTTTGGGAAATAGGGAGTCCCAGATACTTGAAGGAAGACCATGATGAGGAGGCCACGAAACCTAAGCAACTGGAGATGGCTTGCAGTGCGGAAGCGGGAGTATTCCAGCAGTAGATGTGGCATTTGCCTTTATTGAGGTTGCTTCCCGAGTCTTCACAAAAGTCATCAACCGCATCCTTGAATCTTTTAGCTGAGGACACAGAGGCAGCACCCAGCAAGAGGGAATCATCCGTGAATAGCGCATGATTTATGTTGTTAAATCCTCTCGCAATGTTCAGGCCCATTAATTCTTGATTCTGTTGCTTTTTATTTAGAAGGAAGCTAAGGACAAAAGCTTGAAGGACAAAGAGCAAAGGGGATAGGGGGCACCCTTGCGTCAATCCATGAGAAGCTTTGAAGAAATATGTGGTCCTTCCATTCACTAGAGGAGCTATCCATGGCTCACAGATGCAGGCCTTAATCCAGTTGATAAATTTGGATCCAAACCCAAATTTGCACAGGACCTCCGTCAGAAAGCTATGCCTCACTCTGTTGAATGCGTTTTCAAGGTCTAACTTAACAACCATGCCTTTCTCTTTGCGAGCCATACTAGAATGAATCGCCTCTTGGACCAGGATAAAGTTATCCACAATCTGTCTTCCCTGTATAAAACCTCCTTGATTCGCAGGAATGATGTCCGGGAGAATGATCTTTAATCTGTTGGCTATAACTTTCGTTATTAGCTTATATCCTATGTTACAAAGGGGGATAGGATGGAACCAACTGAAGGTGTTGGCTCCTTTATCCTTGGGAATGAGGGCCAGAAAGGCCAAATTTGTGCTTCCCCCAATTTTCTGGCATTCCTGAGATTTTCGAACCATTCTACTTAGGTCTTTCTCCACAATCTGCCAGCAGGACTGCAGGAACCTGGCAGTGAAACTGTCAGGACCCGGGGCTTTGTCCGGTTCCATGGCGAAGAGGGTGCTTTTTATTTCATTGTTAGAGATCTCTGCTTCCAGGAATTGATTCTTACTAGCAGTAATCAGGGAGGGCACCTCGTTCACAAGGGTAGAAACATGACCGAAGGCCTCTTCTTCACTGTAGAGATTTTTGAAATGAGTGAAGGCAGCGTTCTTTATGCTTCGGATATCTCTGTGCATGTTGGCCTCTACTTTGATTTCAGAGATGGAGTTGAGACATTTACGGGCCCGAGCTTTCTTATGGAAGAAAGAATTGTTTCTGTCTCTCACCTTGAGCCAGAGACTGCGGGATTTCAGTCTCCAATACTCTTCCTCTGCCAAGCTGGCCTTAAGGAGCATGTGCTGTAAATTAACCTCCTTGTCAAGAGTTTCTTTTGTGATCTTGGCATTTTCCGAAACCTGGTGATGCATCTCAAGTTGTTCCTGAATAATTTTTCTTTCCACAGCAGGATTTGGTAAGGTTTTAACCTAAGATTTTAGAGCAGCTTTAACTCTCCTAAGTTTCTCCTCCCATACGAAGAAGGCAGAGCCTTTGACTGGAAGCTTCCAGGTTTCTTTTACCAGAGGCAGGAATGGCTATTCCTTAACCCAATGGGTGTTGAATTTAAATGGAATGGGACCTTGGTCCATATGAGCCAGCAATTCAAGCTTAATGGGGCGATGATCAGAAGCACAACAAGGAAGAATACGCATTCTAGACTCTAGACCATGAAGAAGAAAAGAACTTTGAACAAGGAATCTGTCTAACCTTGCAGCGATATGTCCTGGGCCGATTCTTTTGTTTGTCCATGTGTATTTCCCGGACGATGGATTTATGTCTATCATGTCCCAGTCTTGGAGCAAATCTTTGACCCATTCCTGTGCCTGATCCCTAACAGTGCTACCTCCATGTTTTTTTGACAGGGATAAGGTGAGATTAAAATCCCCTTCTATTATTATATTAGCTAGTTCTTCAAAATCTGCCAGACTTTTGATGGAGTCACAACAGAGATTTTTCTCTCCTGCGATGACAGGGGCATACACATTAAAGAGGGAGAGTATCATACCTGATTCTAAGTGCTGCAGTTTTGTGAACAACCAGTGGGTGTTTTTTACTTCTCTGATCTTTTCGAATTTATTTACATTCCAAATAGTGCCCAGTCCACCTGAAGCACCTCGAGCTGAGACAGCTTGTCCTTCACTTTTCTTCCATAACTTTTTTCTGATCTAGAGGAAGGCATGATCCTCCATTTTAGTCTCCTGGAAGAGGAGTAGATCGGGAGATTCGATTCTTATCAAGAATCTTGTGGCTTCTTCTTTAGTTCTACTCCCCATACCCCTACAGTTCCAGGAGATGATCTCCATTACTTGCATTTTGGATGGTGAGCTCCCCTAGAGCTCTGAGACTGATTTATGTTCTTCTTCGGAGTATTTTCCAAGAGTTTCTCGAGGGTTGGTTGACTTCCCTGGAGTTTATCTTTGTAAGTCTCTTGCTCTCTTTTTTCCCGAGCTGACTTTCAACCTCTCAGTGATCTTCTGGCCGAGGTCTGCGAAGCCCCTATTTTGCCTTCTTCTTCTGATTCCTCTGAGCCTTGCACATCCTTTGTCTCTTTGATGTGGATCTCTTTTGATTTGTCCTCATTGTTTTCCACTTGTTTTGGTCCTGAGGGGGACTCCTTGGGGGTCGATCCTTCCTTCTACACCTCTGGTTCTTGGATGTCTTCTATCGCTGAGCTTAACTGAACGAATTTGTTTCCTTGCTCTTCCATGTTGGAGGTTTGGTTTCTAGGGGCTACCTGAGGGACAATGCCATTTTTATTACCCGTTCGAGTGGCTTTATGGGCATTTTTGGACCTTTTAACCTGAGTCCATCCTTCATCCTTGCCTTTCTCCATTTCACTATTCTTTAGACAATTTCGAGCAAAATGCCCATAAACCTGGCATTTCCTGCATTTGAACGGAAGCTGCTCATAATCCAACTTTTGAATGTGAGTCCAACTTCCAACCCTGATATTTACTGCCTCGAGCAAGCCAACCTCCAGGTCAACTTCAACGTAGATTCTAGCACAGTCATATTGATCTTTGTTATTTTCTCGGTCGATGAACTTGCCCAATGTGTTTTCGATATGCTCTAGGGACTCCCAATTCCAACAATGCACTGGCAGATTGGGCAGCCTAACCCACACAGGAACAACTGTAGGAACATCAACTAATGGATCAAAATCTGGCATCCACTTGTTGAGATATAAACCCTGAGGACCCATGAAGTAGGGACCATTTCAGAATATCAGATCCTTATCTTCCTTGTCTGAGAATTCAAACATAAGGAATCCCTTCCCTAGAAAATACGAGGTGACGCCATTTTTGATAAATGGAGCCCAATTCCTAGCTACCCAAATCTCTGTGGATTTAGGGGAGGGCTAGAGACCCATGAACTAGCCAACCAATGCTCTCTCAGCCAGAGAAAGGGCTACCTGGATCGGACCCTCAGAGGGGAGCGAAATCTCAGGGATGTCATCCAAACGTTTCACGAATTTCACAGCCTACGAAACTTTCTTCTTCGGCAGGGATTCCAAGAGTTTGAGAAAAGCTTCAGCATCAAAAGAGGGAGGAGGAGGGGGCGGCTCCATAATAGCAGCGTTCAGCTATCAAATCCAGACCCTTCAAGTCATCTCAGAAGAAAGAGCAGAAAGGAGCCCAGTAGCTCAAGTGGATACTCAGAACACCGCGCAGGGATACCAGGGCGCCGCTCAGGGAAACTCCGCGCAGCAGGAGGACCAGAACGTAGGCCCCAGGAGGTTGTGGAGCCCGCCGAAGCAACAGAGTCGAGCCAAAGGGATGCAGAGTGGCGACTAAGTCAGCAGTTCAACCTTTTTTCCCTTGGTATTTTTGTTGTTATTATGTTGGTTATGAACATGTATTATGACAATGGCTATGCATGGATCTCATCATGTTTTTACTTGTAAATGAATGAATAATGTATCTATGGACTAATGGAGGATAATGAAACTAATGTGATAAGGAAAAAATTCCTCATAGAAAATCTCAGATAAGTATGAGACCCCTATTCTCAGCTCTGTTGTTAAGACCTGTAGATTTCATATTTGTCAAATTTCATTTTTGAAGCTATCATTGAGTTCTGGGCTCTGGCCCTAAATAAGTGGCACAAATCCCATAGTCATAGGCACAACATTGGGGAAAAAATTCCCCAGACACTCGCTTTCCCTTGCTATGGGACCGTTTGGAGCCTCCTAGATGCACCCTGGTCCATATCAAGGGAGCATCCAAGGGTTTGATGTATTAAAACTTCAGTCGGTCTCAGGGGCTAGTTAACTGAGTGATTGGGATGGCTCTTGAGAGTATTTTTGCTGATGTGTAAAGCATGTGTGATGCATTCCGTCGATTCCACTTCCTTAAATGACACGTAGGGATTAAAATGATATCATAGTAACTTCTTGTCACATGTTTAACCTAGTTGACTAGTGACTTGGGTAGATGTGGGAGGAAGGTGTTACACCTACTCCATCATTGAAATGGTCAATGATACATTATTGCAATCAAATCTCATTTCCAATTTTTCCATAGATTCATTGCTAGATGTCAAGACATTACTAAAGGTTTCGTTGAGATAGGGTACAATAATGGAAAAGAGGATCGAACAATTATCTAAAATTGACCTTGAGCATCATTAGAAGTTTCTAGTAAGGCCACATAGTCAATGGTTGGTTCTCTGATGTGTCTCTAATGCCACTTCTCACATGATGCAATCATTGAAGAATGCCATTTTCACTGGTCAGATGAGAGTCAATCTCAAGCATCCCCCGGAGCTCACCAATTTGTTAGATGTCTATAGATTGTGATAAATTACTATTGGTTGGTCCTCATCCTAAGCTTAGAAGTTGTTGCAACTATTTTCATATTAGATTTTTACTGTCATTTTTGTTCAGATATTTGTGGGAGAGTTTAATTTTATCTTTTGTATTAAGACTATGAATTTCTTCTCTGAGAAGGAGAAGCAGTTCTAACTTTCGAAAAGAAAGGACTTGAAATTGCATTATTATATTTTAAGTTTTCCTTAATATAAGTTGAACCACTTTCATTTCCGAGATGAGAATATCTACCAGTTATCAGGTACTATTATCCTATGTCTTTGTGTATTTGCTTTTAAAGGAATTGTTTTATGTTATTGTTCACATATATGTATGCTAGTCAATCTTTTATGATCACTATTGACATGTCTGATTGAAAATTTGATTTATATTGTGAACAACGAAATTGTTAACATATGCGATATTTTCATTAAAATAATTTAATTAACTATTTAAGTAAATTAATTTACTTTCTTTGAAGTATCATCGTGATTTCATAATGATCTAAATTATTGTGTTAATTATGATATATTTTTAGCACATATGTATCCAACTTGCCCGGGTATTATAATATGTTGTAGTAGTTTGATAATTAGTTGTTAGAATACATTCATTCCATCACCATCGATTATCCCATTCCATGTTTTAATTAAGGGAAAGTAGTACCATAATTCCAGTCAGAGCCACCATTCCAACCAGAAAATGGTCTAATTGGGACCCTGCCCAGGTGGTTTCCCCAAATGTTGATGAGGTCAATTTAGACCATCAACATTTTTTGTGCTAGAAGGAGGGCCAACAGACTATGAATGGTAAGAAAGTCTCACTCTAAATTTTGAGGTCATTCTAATAGTCGATCCCCTCAAAATATCCTCCAAATTCTAGATCACATTCCAAATTCTAAATATCCTAGGCTTGTATCATAATTAGCTAATGAAACCTTTGTAATTGTCATGGAGGATTTCCTAGATTAATTGTGGATTTTCCTAGCCTTGCCATTTCTAGGATAGCCATGGTGTTGTGGGTTCATTTCTTTGTTTTTCTGGTTGGTTCTCATGTTTCCTTTAGCTTGGGTTGAGTTATTGGTTCCTGGAAGCCTTAGTTGGACAAACACTCTAGAATCCCTATAATAGCTTGGGTTGAGTTACTAGTCATGGAAGCCTTGGTTGGGAAAATGCTCTAGAATACCTTGGTGGGTTGAGTTACTAGTCCTGGAAGCCCTGGTTAGACAAATGCTCTAGAAGCCTGTCGACAGTTGTGGGTTGAGTTACTAGTCTTGGAAGCCTTTGTTGGAACAAACGCTCTAGAGCCCTGCAAGGATAGCGTAGAGACCAATCTAGCGATGGTTTTTGATGTTCAATCGTGAGGTGGAATCACTGTTTGATGGGTTGAGGTGGTTTGGCCTCTAGAAGCCCTGGTTCGATTTTGATGGATTGTTTCGTGAGATCCCACATTCATTCTTGGAATATGGCATGCGGGTAACTTGCTGCAAGAAAAAAAAAATAAATTTTTTTTTGGTGCAACCTAGTCTATGCTTGGGTGGTTCATGGAAGTCCCATACCTGGTCAGCCTATGCAATCATCAATAATATATCTCTTACTCCTTGGTATGTTATGAGTGTTATACTGGTTTATATGTGGATTATATGTCTATTCTTTCCTTGGTATTTCTGTTGTTATTATGTTAGTTATGAACATGTATTATGACAGTGGCTATGTATGGATCTCATCATGTTTTTACTTGTAAATGAATGTACAATGTATATATGGCCTAATGGACGATAATGTAGCTAATGTGATAAAGAAACAATGGCTCATAGTAAATCTCAAATAAGTATGAGAACTCTATGCTTAGCTCTAATGTTAAGACCTGTAGATTTCAATATTTGTGATATGTTTGACGAAATTCTTGTCTTGGCTAGTAGGGGTCCAATCTAGTCCTTGTCAATGTTTTTGCAAATATATCTTTGTTTCGCTATGAAATTTCATTTCTGAAGGTGTCGTTGAGTTCTCCGCAGTGACTTGGTCTCTAGGCCTACAAAAGTGGCACAAATCACGGAGTCACAAGCACAACACTGGGGAGAAAGTCCCCAAATTCTCTCTTGCCTATTTTTTTGGGAGCATATGGAGCCTCCTAGATGCACCCTGGTCCATTTCAAGGGAGCATCCAGGGGTTTGATGTACTAAAACTTCAATTGGTCTCAGGGGATGATTACCCGAGTGGTTGAGATGGCTCTTGGGAGTTTTGTTGCTAATGTGGAAGGTCTATGTGATGTGTTCTTTCGCTTTCACTTCCTTAACTGACACATAAGGAGTCGAATCATATCATAGTAACTTCTCGTCACACGTTTACCCTGTTTGGCCAGTCACTTGGGTAGATGTGGGAGGAGGGTGTTACACCTACTCTATCATTGAAATGGTCAATAATATATTATTGCAATCAAATCTCATTTCCAATTGTTCTACAGATTGATTTTTATATGCCAAGACATAACATAAGGTTTGTTTGTAACATGGTACAATAATGGAAAAGAGGATCGAGAAGTTATCTAAATTTGACCTTGAGCATCATTGACATTTTCTAGTAAGGACACATAGTCAATGGTTGGTTCTCCAATGTGTCTCCATTGCCACTTCTCATATGATGCAATCACTGAAGAATGCCCTTTTCACTAGTCATATGAGTGTCAATCTCAAGCATCCCTCAGAGCTCACTAGTTTGTTAGATGCCTATAGATTGTGATAACTTACTATTGGCTAGTCCTCGTTCTAAGCTTAGAATTTGTTGTAGCTATTTTCATATTAGATTTTTATTGTTATTTTTGTTCAGATAATTGTGGGAGAGTTTAATTTTATCTTTTTTATTAAGACTATAAATTTCTTCTCCAACAAGGAGAAGGGGTTATGAATTTTGAAAAGAAATGACTTGAAATTGCACTATTGTATTTTAAGTTTGTCTTAATATAAGTTGAACCACTTGCATTTTGAAGATGAGAAAATCTACAAGTTATCGAGTACTATTATCCTATGTCTTTGTGTATTTTCTTTGAAAGGATTCTTTATGTTATTATTCATATATATGTATGCTAGTCAATCTTTCATGATCATTACTGACATGTCTAGTTGAACTTTTTATTTATATTTTGAACAACGAAATTGTTAACATATATGATATTTTCATTAAAATAATTTAATTAACTATTTAATTAAATTAATTTACTTTCATTGAAGTATCATCGTGATTTCATAATGATCTACATTATTGTGTTAATTACGATATATTTTTAGCACATATGTATTCAGCTTACCAGGGCATTATAATATTCTGTAATAGTTTGATAATTAGTTGTTAGAATATATTCATTCCATCACCATCAATTATTCATTCCACATTTTAATTAAGGGAAATTGGTCCCATAACTCTAGTTAGAGTGACCATTCCAACTGGAAAAGGGTCTAATTGGGGCCCAAATAATGTTGATGAGGTTAATTTGGACCATCAACATTTTTGGCACTAGAAGGAGGGCCAACAAACTATGAATGGTAAGTATCACTCTAAATCAAGAGGTCAATATAAGGGTTGATCCCCCCCAAATATCCTCCAACTTCTAAATCACATTCCAAATCTCCTGATCCTAGATCTAAAGTTTCTAAACCATCTTTTGAACATCCTAGGCTTGCAAAAAAATCATCTAGTGAAACCTTTGTTCACACACCACTTTCAATCAAAACCTTTTGAAGGTAGTGTTACTTCTTCACTAAAGTCTACTGGAATCCTTACCAGATTACAAAGTGAGAAACTTGCAGTCAAACCATTTGAATTCCCTTTACCGACTCATAAGAAAAAGAAACATATCTCAAGTAGAGATTCACTGGCTAGTGAGAAAGCCACCTCCTCTCTACCTCATACTCCTATTATTCATCATAATCCTTCACATCCTTATTTACCATCTTCTTATCACCCTTTGACATCTTCATCCACTCCATTTATTCTCTCCAACCAACCAGCACTATTATTGTCGATAGTGCTCCAGGGGAAATTTCTATAATTGTTAATACTTCAACAACCCCTTGGTCAAGTACATCTACTTCTGGATCTTCATCATCAACCACTAGTCATATTGTTAATCCCAAAATGGCAGATATATGATGGAACAATCCAGGAATAGTTGCGATGGCTCCTCCTCTGCACCCTCTTCCTAAACATCTAGAAAAATGGTTGCCCAAATATAATCCAGATGATGGAGTTCCTACAAAATAACATCTACATAATTTTATGTTGGCAATAAATCTTAATGGAGTTTCTGAACAGGATGTAGTGTGTATATTATTCCTTATATATTTAAAGGATCAAAGGGGCGTTGTTATTTTCATTACCATCAGGATCAATTACTGATCGGGATACATTCTAAGAACAATTCCTAAAGAAATCTTGGGATAACAAAAAAACAACAACATTAATTAATGAATTGTCGAATCTTAAAACCTCATGTAATGAGAAGGTTAAAGATTTTAATTCATGATTTAATAAGATTTTGAATAAGATCCCTACTACATCTAGACTTGGTGTTGATATTCAAATTGAATGGTATATCAGTTCCCTCCCTTCAAGCATTGTGATGTTCATTAAGAAAGCTCAAAAAACAATATTAACTGATAATATGAAAGAAGCTCTAGCTGTTGAAAAATGGGTATTATCTCTTGAGAAGAAAGTTGTTTTCAAAGAAAAAAAACTAGTTAAGAAGGTGGCTTTTAAAGAAGAATCTAAAAAGAAAACTCCCAAATATCCTTTTGATCTAAAAGGTCTACAAAAAGCTCTCAAAACCATGTCCAATGAAACAGTAGAATTAAAGAAGTGAGTAGTTGAATCATCAACTAAAAGACCTCTTAGATCTATGAAAAGGAACTAGTCTTTTCAATCTCAACCACCTTCTCAGATATCTAATGCAGATTTAGATGAAGAAGAGGAATAAGAAGGTACAATATCATCAAAAGAAACAAAAGAATATGAAGTAATTGAAGCGAATAACCTATGGGATTTTGTCCACTACTTTAGAAAATGAAGAAGAAGAAGAAGAAGAAGAGCCTCTTCCTATTAGTACTCAAAGTAAGCTACCCACAGATACAACACATAAGAATAAAAAAACTCCAAATAGTTCATCGAATGACAAAGGTACGTCCAAAAAATATTATAATCAATCTTCAGGTTCGACAAAAAATACTCCTAAAGCTCCTCTAACCACTTCTTCTTCATCAAAAACTTTAATAGTTTTAGATTCCATTGAATATAACAATGTTGAGGATATGAAAAAAACCAAAGCTAATATTTCCTTATATGAGGTCAGTAAATTAAAGCAACAACATAAGTTGTTACTTAATGAATTAGATGTGGTTCCTACTTCTCCATTACCTTCGATTACTGTAACTACCAAAGCCTCTAAAGGAAAGAATAATCCTCCTCATGTCCCTTCCTATAAGTTCGATCCTTATGATGAAATTTTGAATTTGAGATAGGTATAATTCATATACACCCCCTTTCCTTTTAACTTTTGAACTTTTCAATAAAAATGTTCACAAGTGTTTGGTAGATCCAGGTGCCCCTTCTAATATCATGCCTTACTCTGTATGCTTGTAATTGAATGTGAAACCCCATAAATCTATTTTACAAATAGTTCAACTTGATAGAACAAAATTTAAGGTTCTAGGAGAAATGAATGAATTACTAATTAGATTGTCATCCAATTAAAAAAAAAAATATATTATAGATCTTTTCATGGTCGATATCCCTGAATTTTATGGCCTTATTCTAAGTAGAGATTGGTATGAAAATTTACATGTCTATTTCGTTATATATTGGTCTCATATTTGGATCCCTTATAATGGTAAGCCTATATGATCCGAGTTGATTGGGAGAAGCATATGATATATACTATGACTGGTCTTGATGAAGAAAATGAGCGAGTAGTTTTCACTAATAATATCTTGGGCAATTATTCTTCTGAGTATTTCTTTGGAAATTTTCCTGCTCAATCTTTTTCTTTCCCTATTGAGTTTGTTACATCATAGATTGAAAAATTTTCACAGACAGACTCATCTAGGTGTGTAAATATTGTAGATTTATTTGTGAATAATTCTGATAATTTATTCTAGACTCTTTATTTTGATGGATCTAATTCCACTGATGGTGCAGGGGCTGGTTGCATATTAGCAAATCCAAATGGAGAAAAAATTATGCTTTCCTGCTAGTTAGAGTTTGAATTTACCAACAATGTGGTTGAATATGAAGAACTAGTTCAAGGATTAAAAAAGACTATTAGTCTTGATGTGAAGTTTCTTAAAGTGTTCGGTCATTCTTAAATTGTTGTTAAACAGGTACGAAATACTATTCAAAGTGTTTCAAATTAATTAAAGCATTATCAATCCCTGATCCAAGATTTAACCTTGAATTTTTTGGCATTCAATATATCTCCTATCCCTAGAATTCAAAATTCCAATGCAAATCTACTAGCCAACATTGCTTCTAAGCTTATCCCTCCCGAGGACTTTAGTCCTAATAGATTTTCTATAGAATTGATTTTTAGACCCTCTATCCCTGAAAATATTACTAGTTGGAGAGTGTTTAATGATGATGTTGACATTCTGAGTTTTCTCACTTCAAAAGGAACACACATAGATCAAATTATCAATGTGGATGAACATGATAAAAATATTAATAAGTCCTCATATGAAAATTCATTGCCAAAACATGTGGTAAAATTAGAAGATTTGTATGACTTGAAGGATATATTTAAAGGCCAACTAATTTCAAACTCAAAAGAGGTACCTTGAAATTTGAACTCATAAACTTAGGGTCCGAAGAGAAACCACAAAATATAAATCTAGGACTCAGACTCTCTTCTGATGTCAGAGTTTCTTTTATTCATTTATTAAGGAAATACAAAGAAGTATTTACATGGAGTTATGATGATTTGAAAACCTATTATAATGCTATCATTTAGCATATAATACACATGCTGACAAATGTTAAACCTGTGCAACGGAAGCTCAGAAAATACACCCAAAAATTGAGTCACAGATTAAAACCGAACTGAATAAGTTGCTCAAAGCCAAAATCATATCTCCTCTTAGACATTCCAAATGGGTATCAAATCTTGTGATTAATAAATCAGTAGTTGTTTACTTAGATGATATTACAATCTATTCTAAACGAAGAAACAACCATCTTCATGACTTGAAGAAGATCTTTGAAAGGTGTAGGACGTTTGGAATACCTCTTAATCATAAGAAATCATTCTTTGCCTTAACCAAAGGTAAGATTTTAGGATTTATTGTTTCAAAATATGGAATTAATATAGATTCTGAAAGAGTCAAATCCATCTAAGAAATTCCTTTTCCCCATAATAAAAAGTCAATGTAATCATTCCTAGGGCAGATTAATTGTTATGCCTCTCTAAAATATGATTAAAAAGAAACCAATTTATAAATGGGGACAAACTGAGAAAACATCATTTTAATCCATTAAATAGACTATTATTTATACTCCTTCATTATGATTTTTTCCTTCCTCTTCATGTTCTGGCAATATTATTTGAATTGGGATATTCTGCAACTTTTGAATGAGTGGCCACACTTCTTTTTCCTTCTTCCATTCATCCCTTGCTTCATTTATCCAACCTGGTTGGATAATATAAATAGCACAAAACAATGCTTCCACATCCTCATCCTTTTTTGAGAGTGCATTGCCACCACATTTTGCTTCCCTTTTTTGTAGATGATTTCAAAGTCATAACCCAACATCTTTGTGACCCACTTTTGTTGCTCTTCAGAGGATAATATTTGTTCTAAAAAGTATTTAAGGCTTCATGATCTGTTTTTACCTTGAAGTGTCTTCCCATTAGGTAGGGTCGCCATTTCTTAAGTGCATGGAGTATTGCCAACATTTCCTTCTCATAAATAGCTT
>APFE030253711.1:109465-160030 GCA_000404065.3 Pinus taeda | reverse complement strand
ATCTGCTCACTGAACTTCTTACAGCTCCTACAGTGAAAAACAAACTCTGTTTTTGACTCACTGAGTGCCTAGACTAGCTCTGATACCATGTTGGAATATTTTATGGTGAATTCCATAACACAAAACATCATAAAACAACTCTCTGATATGATAGAATTTTCTGCTAAATTCCTAAACAAACAGACAATTCAAAACTGCTCTGTTTCAGCGCAAAAAACTGATAATTTTGTTTTCTGGACTTGGTGTTGCAGCAACAGGAATCGGTGTTGCAGCAACAGGAAATAATACTCTGTTTCTGTTAACACAGAAAAAACAGAAAAATTGCTTTCTGGAATCGTTGTTGCGGCAACACAGTTTGGTGTTGCAGCAACGCTGCTCGTGGTGTTGCAGCAACGCAAGTTTTGACGTCAAGCCACTCGGTGTAACAGCAACACGATTTTGACGCAAGTCACTTTATGGGCGTCAAAATTACTTATAAATTTACAGTGAGACAGTTGACGCTTTGTGTAACAGCAACTAAAAGGCGTCAAATCACTAATAAATTTACAGAGTAAAAACAAAGTGTTTTTGACACTTGGTGTAACAGCGACTGAAAATCAGGAAAACAGTAAACTGATAAACTGTAAATTTGTATTCATGAACAATAAGCAAGCTGATACAAAAACTTAGTTGTTACAAAAGAGAAACGCTTCAGCTCCAGAAATCGATTTTCTATCTCAGAAAATCGCAGGTTCAGCACTTGCTGTGCATTTACAGAAGAGACACACTCGTTCTTCTAACTTTCACTCAAAAACAGAACTGTTGTTCTAAAACTCAGACAGAAAACAGAACTGCTGTTCAGAAATCTTTTGCACTGCCTTGCTTAAAAACAGAACTGTTGTTCGTTTACATTTATAGGAAAAAGAAATATCTGAGTTAAACAATAAACTAAACAAAAAATTGCTGATCTTTATCTCTGTATTTATTGCAGAAGAGACGATGATGACTTTTACGGCAAAATAAGTCGGTTGTCTGCTGGGGATTTAATTCTGAATCTAAAGTTCAAAATATCAGTGGACTTTTACAGCATCGAACAATTTGAAATTAATTGCTGAAGATCAGTTTTGGTTTTGTATTAATTGTTTGCGGTTGGAATTAAATTCCAACAGCGTGGGCGTACATGTATTAACACATACATCGTACACTTCACCCCAATCATTCAGTCCTCTCTTGTGCCCTCCAAACACAGACTTTTCCATCGATAGAGGCTGCAACGGCCCCCTCTCTCGTCTTGGTGGTGGGGGAAAAGGTCTGAAACCATTTAATCAAGACTGGATCAAAGAACTGAAAAGATTGGCTTCTTGTACCACCTATAACAAATAGCTTACCATCGGAGACTGTGCTCTGGCCGGCGATGATATGATGATTTGGCAGACGCACATACGTGTTCTCATAAATGTCCAGAGCAAGAAAACGTTCGCTCTCTGAAAAGGCTGCGTAGACCCAATAATAGTTTCCATGGTCCTGCGTCCTTACAAAATCATTCATGCTGACCCTTACTGGTCCGGGATTAAAAGTAGATACAAATGCAGAAAGGGATAGGGACGACGAACTTCCAGAACCATTATCCTGATCTTCGGAACCGATGGCTCCGCGGGACGAACTTCTTCCCCTACCGCTACCCTCTTCATTCGAAGGAATGGCTCCACGAGATGAATGACTATCCTCATCTTTCGCATTAATGGCTCCACGGCAGAGGCAGCTTCCCATGATACCGCTGAGTTTTGCCTCCCAACGCCAGAGAATCTATCCCTTGTAAATTGCTTTGCTCTGATGCCGAGGTTTATAAGGGAGAAACATCAAAATTTCATCTCAAAACATTTATGCAAATATGTTTGATACTAAGCTTACTAGCCTTTCAAAATTTCGACAATGTATCTTAAAACAACATAATATGTTATTCCATCAAATATTTCCGTTAAAGATGGAGAGCTGGAAACCCCATACATCCAAATTACATCAGCTCAGTACGAGTTGTGTGATTCTTTCAAGTCGCCACATGTGGGGAGCGAGGTTTTACCAGGATCTCTTAGATTCCCATGGTCCGACCGCAGCTCAAACGACCTGCATTTTGACATATAATGTAGCTTTCGTTGGCGCAAGGTTGCGCGCTTGAATACCGTAGAGGGCCTAAGAAAACAGTGAGCGATATATCCTTCTTGATCGTAGCGTAAGGGCCTGAACAATGGGCAGCTGGCAGTGAAAAATTGTTCGGTTAGAAGACACACGGCCAGTTAAGTGGTCTTCGACGGGCGACGCAGGTCGGTGGGGATGCCGTTAAAGATTTCAAATGTAGATAATGTAGATATTGATGTGACGCTTATGTAAAAGTGGTATTTAGAATAATTGATGTGACCGTTATTTTAACTGACAGCTATCGCAAGTCTTATTGACAGTTATGGCCAGGCCTGGAATTTCAAATCTTTGGTCTGAGATTTGATAATGTTTTTATATTTTTCATGTTTTTTATTTTAAATTTTATTCAAATTTCTGAGTGTCAATTTTTTTTTATCATTTTCATTTTGACATTTTTTTTAAATGAAGAATTTATTTAACATACATTTTTAATAGAAATTTATTTTTTTTATAATTTTTATAGTTGGATGAATATATCATTAGATCGACAAAAACAGCATAACCTTGTCGCCGAAGACTTCTTATGATGCTAAAATTGTTTCTTTACAATCAGGCAAATCTAAGGCATCCTGAAAATGGTATGTTATAGATGGACATTTTAGGTTTAAAAAGTCTCAAAAGTTGAAATGAGTGTATAAGGGAAATTTTGACTTTTGCACAAAAAGAGATGGAATGGACTGACAAAAGCTGCTTTTAAACCATATTATGCCCATTTCAATAGTTGGCTGACAATTTCAATAGTTTGCTGACAACGTTCCGGTGTCTTAACATTGTCCCTCCTCTAGTTGAAGTGAACCTGAAAGCACTGGATGAAAATATTGAGGATGGTCTCCCAGGGTAATAACCTTATGTCCAACAAAATATCAAAGCAATGTAGTTTTACAATTCGAAACCGAAATGGTGAACTAGGAGTTAGAGGGAATGGACACATTTCCTTTAATTTTGGGGTTCAAAGAAGTTCGGTAGTTAGTAAGAGAAAATGGTAGTTAGTAAGAGAAAAGGATATGAAAGGGAGCTTTTGCTAAAGGCCAGTAGCCCAATAGAAGAATTCTGTTGGTATTTCAAACGGACTAAGAATCCTGCCACAGTGTATCCTGACTCATCTCCGCCACGACAGCGCTCCCACCCTTGGTTTGGGTTTGCAAGATGCACTTCTCTCTGCTACAGAATACGCTGTCACCTTCCAGGTTTCTACAGCACGAGCTCAATCTAGTTTCCTGTAAAAGGAGAACCCATGGCTGTAATCGCACTTCATCCATGACATGTCCTGAGAGCTATCCAAAACCACCAGGATGTTATACTTTGCAGGTCTGTGTTCCTGGTTAAAACAATAACGAATCTCAATGCCTACGTGGACTTACTTGCAGCGCGCAATCTGGATACTAAACGACCATTACAGCAAGCAAGTTCCTGGAATGACAAAATATGTAATATGCTTTCATATCGAAATATATATCACTTTTTTTGTGCGGAAAAGAAAAACTGTTCTGGTAATATATTTGTGTTTTTATGAAATCTACTAACAAAATCGGGTGTTTTAAATAAGAAATATAGTGCGCTCTAAGGTAATTCGATTATTATGAGAAATTATTTATTTTGACGCAAATATTAAAATTATAAAAAAGTAAAAGTGAACTGAAGCCGTTTAATTAGGTGGAAGAATTGTCTCGATAGTTAAAAGTGGTCTGAATGAAAACAAAAAAATTTCAAAAAAACTTGTAGATTTGAATTGTGTTTTTGATGGCGGAAATGCATTCAGCACTATCAAAAATGTCTAAGACAACTAAAATTTTAAAGTTTAATAACTATCACTTGGATTTACAAAAATCCTTACTTGATTTTCTCTAAATATGACTGAAATTTCCATAACTTTCCAGACAACTCCTCAACCCCATTAAACTACACGAAATGTTTAGATTGAAAAATAGAAATAATAGTGTACAAATTTATGAGTTTCATGGCTTGTATGTTAATTTTCAATAACAATAAAAAAATATTTACTATTTATTAGATCTTTTCCACCTTTTATTATTTTTATATAGCGTTCACAATATTTTTTACATTATTATAAAATAACTAAAAGTGTTAATTTACGATATAATCCAGAGATAATTAAAAAATAAATATAAGTGTTAATTTATAATATAATTCAGAGTTTGATTGGGTATGTTGATATTTTTTTACATAATTAAAAAATTAACTAAAATTGTTAATTTACGATATAATTCAAAAATAATTAAAAATAACTAAAAATGTTAATTTACAATATAATTCAGAGTGTGATTAGGTATGTAAATTTTTAATGACGACCAAAGATTTTTCCCGCTCCTTAATATTTATTTATAAAAAACAATGGTCCTCTTAATATATTTTACATAATTAAAAAGTAACTAAAAGTGGTAGCGCACTCTAATAATAATATTAATATTAGTTTGGTCCAAGTTGTTATTATTAGTCCCTGCCTCAGCGTGGGACTATAGCGATCGATATCGATCCAATTTCATATTAATTTGGGCTTACCGAATCATTTAACCAATGTTTTAAATAAACATTTCAACGTTTCTTTTGTTTTATCCAAAGTTTAGAATTTGACCTTTTATTGGAGACCTCACAAGGCAATGTTAGAGATCCAAAGAATTTTTATCCAAAGTCTGAAAGGAAAACAAAAATAAAAGGAGGTACTTACCTTTCGTTAAAGTCTGATGTCTTGTGTATTAATAGATAGAAACTTTAACCCAACTTTGATGTCCTGTGTATTACACATTAATTCATATGAAATGCAAGACACTTTAACCAAAATTTCATGTTAAATCCTGTGGCACCGTAGAGAAAAATTCTTGTATGTTAGCCTTCTGCCATATTCATGATGGCTCTTTGACACGCCATGGAGCCTGGCACAAGACTTGTCTCTAATCAGCTTCACCACTGGTCTCTAATATACCTATTTCACCATCCACTTGCTTCTAATCTATTGCTTTGATTTACAGTTTGATAGGAGTACAACAAAGCAAATAACCTATCCATTCCACTGCTTTACATTATGGTTTGACAGTTCAATATGGTTCGCTATATGGTTCGCTACACTGATCTGTGTCTTCAGTTAACATGACGATGGCGGTCGCTACCACCTCTGGCCACATTGTCCGTTGATAGAGGCCTCAAGATTCGGTTGCCAAATGCCGCTCAGTTATCGTGGGAACCGTTAGGAGAGCTACAGAGTGGCAACATTAGGGGCTCAAGACTCGCACTACAAAGACGGTGGCATTGTTCTGGCCCAAAGAATAGGCAGCTGCCTCGCCTAAGAAGGAGAGGACAGGTCGGGTGTTTCGCGCTCAAATCCCCAATATCAATTAAGATTCGGTAGCGGCAAACCACTATTATCATCTGAAAGACATTTGATATCAGTTGTTCCTGTTATTATTTTACATTGTAAATTTCTTCTTTTTCTCCGTGGGGAGTGACAGAGTAGAGATTAAAGATGTTTGGCATGCAAAGTCAATCCGATGGAGGCTCTCTATTCTCCAGAGGCGACTTTATGCCCTCTCAGGCCACCCAAGTTAACGAAGGTGGTTTTTCGTCTGTCAGGGTAAGTGGTTTTCCTCTGTCAAGTTCCGCTATTTTAGGGTTTTTAATCCCCGCGTGTTTTGGCATTTTTAAGAGCCCGATGAATTTGGATTGTTTTCTAGAAAAGCGGGACCGTCACTGGGCTTCTTCCATTGACAGTAAAACCGATAAGCCAGGCAACCCAGAAGCTCTCCGATGAGAATTTGAATTTTACAATAGATGGGGTGGATGTCAACAATGTAAGAATGTTGAACTTTTAGGTCTTCTATTATGGGAAAAATTGCCTGAATGTGTTTTTTTGGGTGTGTAGGTCACCCTTGTTGGGATGGTTTTCAACTAAGGAAGAGAGGGTTACTGATGTGTCATTTTATCTCGATGACAGAGATTAGAAGTGAAACCATGGTATGGTTTAGTATTATTATTGTTTCTATTATAATGTAGCTGCTACTCAGTCAGGTTAATCAGAGTAATTTACTTGAATTTTTATTTGAGTGTAATTACATGCCCTATGTCACAAAATCAAACCCTTGCGTGTTCCTTTTTTGGTTTAAATGAAATAAATTACCACGTGAATTGAAATTTACCCCTTGAAACTCATAAAACTAGTGTGACTTTGTGCAAAGATCTATTTTTATTCATGGATCTGTTATTTGCACGAATACAAGGAAAAGTAGTAAGATTTAATACCGGCATGATTTCAAATATATTTTAGTATGGGAAACTTAATTGATAAAAAGACAGTATGGTTTGAATATAGAAGGAGAAGCCCAAGGTGGAGGATGGCATTTTCGGGACCTCCAGAGAGATTGATTTCACCAAAGTCAACGAGCTATTATAGTTTTGTTGAAATGTAATTTCAACTGCACTCCAGCGATAAGCGATCCCAGAGACTTCAGCGATGAAGACTTCGGTGAAATGGCAGCAGGCATTATAAAGTTTTGTTTTGTTATTTGCGATGAGCAATCACTGATATCGCTATCGGCATATCGTTATCGGCAGAAACCAAATGGACAGCCTTTACCATGAGATAAGTTGTGACTCGATATCCCGAACCCGATGGGTATTCAACATTTTGTTTAAAGTTATTTCAGTTACGGCAGTGGTTCGTTTTATGTTTTTTTTATGCATTTTAGGCATATGTTAAAATATGTTGTATCGGAGGTATCGACAGAGATTGTGATCGGGATTTCGGAAATCGGGGAAACCATGGGTGCACAACTTTTGCATATATGTGTGCCATGCAATAAAGCTCGGACCCGATAGGTTTCCAAAGTCAAATTGAACAATGGTTGAAGTAAAAGCCTGCAAATGAATTCAACGTGAAGTAATAGTTTCTTTACCTCCGTTTATGTCAGTAAATTAGTAAATGAAAGTAAATGCAAATTTACTGAGGGTTGGTAAGTTTTTGATGAAGTTTTTAATTTTATCATTTTTAATTCAGTGGGAGTATGGGCACCAGTAAAAGCCAGTAAGACCATTTAATTTTTACTGTCTTTCTTTTACGGAAGTATGGCGATGTAAGTAACTTCTTCTGTAGTCATATATATGTAATTTTCTTTGTTAAATGTATGTAATCAAAGTGAGGCACAACAGTGCGGGTGAATATGCAAATGAAGGCACGCAGCAGCGTGAGCAAAATTCATATGTAATTTTTTTTACACAGCAGTGAAATTTTTTGTTTTGGTGAATCCCTCTGAGTGAAAGAGGATGAATTTTGTATCAGTTTATCTTTGATGAATACAAATCCTTTTATGTGTGTTTAATACACTGTTCTCAGCAATTTGTTAAAAAGCTTCCATGTGCTAAGATCCTGGGAAAAAGAAAATAGAGCATTGTCTCTGTGTGTGAATTTTTATTATTGTTTTTGGGATTTTCCTAGAAAAATCCCCAACAGTGATATCAGAGCTAGTTTAGGCTCTTTGAAGACATTCAAAGAAGCTGTAGGAAGGATTTTTTGTTGCAGCACCTTCTCCAGCAAAGTGAAGACTCAGCAAAAGAATCCAGGTATCTCTCAGACCAGTTTTGTGTTACTACTGAAATAACAGTCAATATTTTAAATACACAGTCAAGGATTTAGATGCATAGCTGAGAATGCAAGGAATGGCTAGCACAAGCACTAGTATGGGATTGTTTAACCCTCAATTCCCACAGTTCAATGGGACAAACTATGACTATTGGGCAATAACCATGAAGGCCCTGTTTGCCTGTCAAGATTTATGGGAACTTGTTGAAGATAATTTTGAAGAACCAGCAAATGAGAATGAGTTTAACAAATTAACTCAGGCAGAGAAAGACCTATTGAAGAGCAATAGGAAGAAGGATTCAAAAGCCCTTGTATTTTTGTATCAAGCATTAGACAAGAGTGTGTTTCCAAGGATAGCAGGAGCTAACACATCCAAAGAAGCATGACAAACTCTCAAGACAGCCTACCAAGGCATGGAGAAAGTGAGGACAGCAAAACTACAGTTGCTGAGGAGAGATTTTGAGAATCTGTTCATGAAAGAGTCAGACAATATTGACTCATTCTTCACACATGTAATTGGTTTGGTCACACAAATGAGCACTCATGGAGAAACCATTGAAGAAAGGAGGATTGTGGAGAAAATATTGAGGGTCTTACCCTCAAAGTTTGATGCTATTGTCACCACCATAGAAGAGACAAAGAATGTCTCAAACTTTTCAGTTGATGAACTTCATGCATCACTGATAACACATGAACAGAGGTTGAGTAGAAATGAAAACTCATCTCTAGAGCAAGCCTTCAAGACCCAGATGTCCTTCGGAAGAGGAAGAGGTCAAGGCAAAGGAAACAAGAGAGGAAGAGGCAGAAGCCAGAACAGAGGTGGAAGGAACAGTCCAGCAAATGCTCAAGGAAGAGGCAGCAATTCAGATCAGAACCAAGGCCAAGGCAGCAGCCAACAGAGAGGAAAACATCATGCTTAAGGACAGAGGAATGAAAAATCCAAGTCCAATGTTATTATTGTAAAAAATATGGGCATTATGCCAATGAGTGTAAGAAAAAGCAGCATGATATGAGTAATAGTTCCAGTGCAAATATCACTAGAGAAAATACAAGCCAAAATAATATTTTATTAGCTTGTAACATGGTTGAAACGAATAGTGAAGATATATGGTTTCTAGACTCCGGTTGCAGCAACCATATGACAGGAAACCTAGCTTTATTTTCTGCTTTAGATCAAGGTGTGAAGTCACAAGTCACACTTGGGACTGATAGCAAAATCTCTGTTATGGGAAAAGAAGAAGTCAAAATATTTACAAAGAAGGGTGAAAAGAAAACCATAGCAGATGTCTACTATGTCCCTGGAATGAGATGTAACATCTTGAGTATTGGACAGCTTGTCCATAAGGGGTACAATGTTTTCTTTAAGAATGATGTATGCACCATCATGGATATATCACCCAGCAAAAGATGCATTGCTGAAGTGAAGATGACGAGGAACAGGATGTTCCCTCTTAGAATAAGGGCAGACTTGAAAAACAAAGAGGTAATTGCAGCAGTTACCCAAGAGGCTTTCCAAAGTGTGCCTAAGGATGAAAATTGGTTGTGGCACTTGAGATTTGGACATCTCAACTTTGGAGGTCTTAATTTGTTGAGCAGAAAAGGAATGGTAAGAGGTTTACCATTGATAGAGAAACCAGACAACCTTTGTGAAGGTTGCATATTGGGGAAACAACACAGAGAAAGTTTTCCATCAGGGAAAAGCATAAGGGCAAAAGCACCCTTAGAGATTGTCCACTCAGATGTATGTGGACCGATGAAAACCCCATCACTAGTAGTCAACCAATATTTTCTAACATTCATTGATGATTTTACAAGAAAAACTTGGGTTTATTTCCTGAAGAACAAAAGTGAAGTGTTTGAGAAATTCCGAAATTTCAAGGCACTTGTAGAAAACCAAAGCGGGTTGCACATTAAAGTTTTGAGAACTGATAGAGGAGGTGAGTATATCTCCAAGGAATTCCTACGATTTTGTAGAGAAAATGGAATTCACAAGCAATTTACAGCAAGGTACACCCCACAACAAAATGGAGTTGCTGAAAGGAAAAACAGGACCATCATGGATATGGCGAGGAGCATGTTGAAGGCAAAGCATTTTCCAAATGATTATTGGGCTGAAGCTTTAAATTGTGCAGCATATATTTTGAACAGGTGTCCTACAAAATATGTGATGAACAAAGTGCCTGAAGAAGCATGGAGTGGGAGAAAGCAAGGAGTCACCCACATGAAAGTTTTTGGATGTGTGGCTTATGCACACATTCCAGATCAGCTAAGGAGGAAGTTGGACAGCAAAGGGGAGAAATGTCTCTTCATTGGATATAGTGAGGAATCCAAAGCTTACAGATTGTATATCCCATCTACCAAGAATTTTTTTGTGAGCAGAGATGTTCAATTTATTGAGGAGGAAGCTTGGGATGGAAGCATAAAGAAAACAATGAATGTTAAAAACTGTTTGTCTCATGATGAAGATGATGATGAGATGGCTGAAACACTTCCGCAAACAGCAGTGCCAACACTAGGACAGCAAGGAACACCCTTAAGGAGAAATGAAAGTGCTTCTCCAAGCACACCTCAAAGTAGAAGTTCAAGTGCATCTTCAAGCACTTGCACACCGAATGAAAGAGGTAAGAAGTTTAGAAATTTAAGTGACATTTATGATGAAGGAATGAATTCCTTATTTGCCTTGTATTGTCATGTTGATGACCCTATTCATTTCGAAGATGCTATTAAGGATAAGAAATGGATAGAAGCTATGGATGAGGAAATGAATGCCATAGAGAGAAATAAAACATGGGATTCGGTTGAGTTACCAAAAGGTAAAGAAGTCATTGGAGTTAAATGGGTCTATAAGACCAAGTGCAATGCTGAAGGCAAGATAGAAAGACACAAGGTAAGGCTGGTTGTCAAAGGGTACAAGCAGCAGTATGGGAGAGATTATGAGGAAACTTTCGCACCGGTTGCAAGAATGGAAACCGTGAGAGCAGTGCTGTCCATAGCAGCACAAAACAAGTGGAAAGATTACCAAATGGACATGAAGTCAGCATTCCTAAATGGAGTGTTAAAGGAGGAGGTCTATATTGAACAGCCTTTAGGCTATGGGAAGAAAGGCCAAGAACACAAAGTATGCAGATTGAAGAAAGCTCTTTATGGGCTGAAGCAATCGCCAAGAGCGTGGTACAGTAGAATAGATTTCTATCTACTAGAAAATGAGTTTGACAAATGTGAGGGAGAACCTACCGTCTACATCAAAGAAAAAGGTGGTAAGATTTTAATTGTTGTGTTATATGTTGATGATGTGATTTTTACAGGTAATGATGATTACCTCATTAAAAATTTCAAATCAGTCATGAAAGAAGAATTTGAAATGAATGACATGGGTTTGCTGAGATACTTCTTAGGCATAGAAGTAGATCAAAATGAAAATGGAATTTTTATCTCTCAAGCGAGATATGTAAATGAAGTATTGGTCATATTTAATCTACAAGAGTGCAAGGCAGCGATCACTCCCACAGTGATGGGATTAAAACTCAGCAAAGAGGACAACATCAAGGATTTTGATCCTAGTTTATATAAAAGCATAGTTGGCAGCCTCATGTATTTAAGAGCAACTAGGCCAGATATAATGTTTGCTGTTAGTTTAATTTCCAGATTCATGGAAAGGCCAAAAGAAGCACATTGGCAAGCAGCAAAAAGAATTATGAGGTATGTTAAAGGAACTAAAAATTTTGGCATCTTATATAATGTCTCAAAACATTCAGATTTAGTTGGCTACACTGATAGTGATTGGGCTGGAAGTGTAGATGATCGGAAGAGCACTTCCGGTTATGTTTTTCACATGGGTTCAGGAGCCATTTCATGGGCTTCTAAGAAGCAGTCCATTGTAGCATTGTCTACAGCAGAGGCTGAATATGTGGCAACTACAGTAGCAGCATGCCAGGTAGTTTGGATGAGAAGGATGTTGAGAAGCTTAGGCCAAGAGCAGGGAAAAGCGACAGTGGTTTTTTGTGACAATAGCTCAGCTATTGCATTATCAAAGAATTCAGTGTTTCATAAGACAACGAAACACATTGATACAAGGTTTCACTACATCAGAGAATTGGTGAACAATGGAGAAATTGTCCTAGAACATTGCAGGACTCAAGAACAGGTTGCAGACATTTTGACAAAGCCATTAGATCAGAAAAGCTTTGAATTTTTGAGGAAATGTTTGGGTATGATTGAATGCCCAACAGTTGAAATTAAAGGGGAGCGTTGAAATGTAATTTCAGCTGCACTCCAGCGATAAGCGATCCCAGCGACTTCAACGATGAAGACTTCGATGAAATGGCAACGGGCATTATAAAGTTTTGTTTTGTTATTTGCGATAAGCAATCACCGATATCGCTATCGGCGGAAACCAAATGGGCAGCCTTTACCATGAAATAAGTTGCGACCCGATATCCCGGACCCGATGGGTATTCAACATTTTGTTTAAAGTTATTTCAGTTCCGACAGTGGTTCGTTTTATGTTTTTTTTTATGCATTTTAGGCATATGTTAAAATATGTTGTATCAGAGGTATCGACAGAGATTGTGATTGGGATTTTGCAAATCGGGGAAACCATGGGTGCACAACTTTTGCATATATGTGTGCCATGCGATAAAGCTCGGAACCGATAGCAAAGTCAAATTGAACAATGGTTGAAGTAAAAGACTGCAAATGAATTCAACGTGAAGTAAAAGTTTCTTTACCGCCGTTTATGTCAGTAAATTAGTAAATGCAAGTAAATGCAAATTTACTCAGGGTTGGTAAGTTTTTGATGAAGTTTTTAATTTTATCACTTTTAATTTAGCTGGAGTATGGGCACCAATGAAAGCCAGTAAGACCATTTAATTTTTACTATCTTTCTTTTACGGAAGTATGGCGATGTAAGTAACTTCTTCTGTAGTCATATATATATGTAATTTTCTTTGTTAAATGTATGTAATCAAAGTGAGGCACACCAGTGCGGGTGAAAATGTTCTGAATATGCAAATGAAGGCACCTAGCAGCCTGAGCAAAATTCATATGTAATTTTTTTTACACAGCAGTGAAATTTTTTGTTTTGGTGAATCCCTCTGAGTGAAAGAGGATGAATTCATCCTATCTTTGATGAATACAAATCCTTTTATGTGTGTTTAATACACTGTTCTTAGCAATTTGTTAAAAAGCTTCCATGTGCTAAGATCCTGGGAAAAAGAAAACAGAGCATTGTCTGTGTGTGTGAATTTTTATTATTGTTTTTTGAATTTTACCAGAAAAATCCCCAACAAGTTTGACAGTTCAATAGGAGTGAAAAAAAGTAAAGAACGTAACGACCTTATACCAAAGAATGAAAGAAAGCAGGGATTGCAACAAAGTAAAGAACAGAATAACCTTGTACCAAAGAATGGAAGAAATAACCCTACAACAAAGAGCGACTGCTCCGAAGAAGAAATGAGCTTGTAGCAGAGAAGAAATAAGACCCTATCAAACTCTTTCACAAAAGAAAAAATGGTAAGTTAGCACAGTTCATAAATTTTGAAAGAGAAATTGATAAGTAAATTAGGCATATATTTTTCTTGTAGTTTGTACATATAATGCATTTATATTTTTCTTGTAGTGTGTACATATAATGCATTTCTACAATAATTGAATGATTCAAAGACAGTGGAGAAGAATTCAGTAAGTTGGCCATAATTCATGTATGATTCAAAGACAGTGGAGAAGAATTCAGTAAGTTGGCCATAATTCATATATTTTCCTTCTTGTCAGTAGATATAATTCATTGATTCAAAGAAATTAGATATATAATTCTGAATAAATACATGCAAAATTTAGATAATTATGAATAAATACATGCAAACTTAGACAACAAGCACATAAAAGCAAAAGATAAAGCAAGAAAAAGATAATGAAAAACATAGAAAAGCAAAAAATTGAGACAAAGACAAACACATACCAGTGAAAAGTTGGCGCAAGTCAATTGGATTTACAGGTATGAGGGAGTTAGTTGTTAGGGAGTGAGATACAAAGATCAATTCAAGTCTTTATCACAATATTCCTTCTCTGTAACAAAGTACTTATTTCCCTCACTCCTCTTCTTGTAAAGAAGTATTACCTTTTTCCCTTACTGTAATGAATTGTTGCAACCTTCATGAGTGTAATTGTTGCTTTCCTACCCATAGCGAAGCCGTTATGCTATTTTACATACTAAAATTTCTTAATATGTTTATAGCTTACTGCAAATTCTAGTAAACTGACTCACTCAGGGTGACATGTGAAAACGTTTTCCCATGTTCTTACAAATACATTTAGTATATTTTTCTTACCAGCTTATGCCACGAAAGACATCATTGTTTGAGGCCCTCTCTATGCATAGCTGGATAATGCAAAAACTACAATGATCAAGAAATTTTTTAATGCCTATGATAAGATCAATCATCCATTCTGCAATGTCACTTTAGTATTCAGAAATGAAAATCTAATGAAAGGAAATTTTACCTTATTCCAAATACAAATCTTGAGGCAAAAGAAAGAAGGAGCTTTACCTTCAAGTCCAAGTATGAAAGGAAAGTTTACCTTATTCCAAATACAAATCCCCAGGGAAAAGAAAGAAAGAACTTTACCTTCAAGTCCAGGTATGGTAATGAAAATCTAACGAAAATCCTCTCACTAGTTAGGTGAGCAAGTGGGTGTCGTCTGCTGCAAAAGGGGAGAATGGAAATTATGAAGAAAACCCTTAATCAAATCAAATCAAGAAGAGAATTCAAAAGAACCAAAAATCTCAGTCTACATTTTAGTTATATCTATATCGAAAGTGGGATTGGAGTTATCTCCTTTCAATACAACAATGCCTTGGAAGATTTTCCAAAGTACCTACTAAGTATAGAGGAAACCTTTCAATACAACAATGCTTTAGAAGATTTTACCAGTGAAGCAAACTTGAATGAAAATTATGGGAGAAAATCTGAGCGTACAGGGCGACAAATTTATAAACAAATAAATTCATCATATTTAACTAGTTTTGTTAGGTGCCACTTGAAACAAAAAAGTTAACGAATTTTGTTAGGTGCCACTTGAAACAAAAAAGTTGCTGGTGCACTTCCTAGAGGAATAAGTTCATCATATTTACCAAATTTCATTACGTGCCACTTGAAACAAAAAAGTTGTTGGTGCACTTCCAAGAGGGAGTATAATAGCATGCTATAGACTCCACGCAGCATGATATGGACTCCAAGTAGAGTGGGCACATGGTGCATGCATGCCGCACATGTTACTCAAAATGTTCTCTAACCTTTTTTACTATAATACCATTTTACCCTACTTATATCTTATTTCAATTATTATTTATATGGGTATACATTTATTATTTTATTAAATAAATGAAATAAATAAATAAATAAAATTAATATATTATTAATTATATGGTTATGCATTTATTATTTTATTTAAATAAATAAATTCAAATGTAGATTTATATCTCAAAATGTTCTCTCACCTTTTTTACTATAATACTATTTGACCCTACTTATATCTTATTTCAATTATTATTTATATGGGTATACATTTATTATTTTATTAAATAAATGAAATAAATAAATAAATAAAATTAATATATTATTAATTATATGGTTATGCATTTATTATTTTATTTAAATAAATAAATTTAGATGTAGATTTATATCTCAAAATGTTCTCTCACCTTTTTTATTGTAATACTATTTTACCCTACTTATATCTTATTTCAATTATTATTTATATGGGTATTATTTTATTTAAATAAATAAATTCAGATGTAGATTTATATCTCAAAATGTTCTTGAACCTTTTTTACTATAATACTATTTTACCCTACTTATATCTTATTTCAATTATTATTTATATGGGTATATATTTATTAATTTATTTATATGACTCTTAATATCAATGCTACTAAATATTGACGAGTATAATTAAGTCGTGTGATTAAGTCCAGTAAGCAGTGGTTCACTCTGTAAATTTTTTCATTCATTCATGCTAATGTTATTCAATGCCCGTGTGAATGATGAATTTAATTCATTATTGTTTTACTGGTTATGTGGACAGGCTATGTCATGACGGGCAACAATTTTAAGTGATGGATAAGCTATAAAGAAGAAAATATAAATATGGCGTGTATGCTATGTATGTAACTAAATAAACTAGAGAGGCTCTCACGCTATGTATTTTTGGTTTCTACTTCACACTAGCTCTTATATACCTCACCACTTTTCAAAATCGTTTTGAAAAACATTAGTACAATAATGGGACTATAGCGATCGATCCATTTCATATTAATTTAGGCGTACTTTTTAGTGTGATTTTGAAATCTTTTCTTTAACAACACTGTTAGTTATCTAATATATATACCATAACCTTACTTGAAATATTATATTTCTTTTGCATTTTTTATAGTAATTAATTAATTAATTTATGTGTTAAAATAATTATACGCTGCTTTAATGGTTAAGGATGTAGTATATTTAAAACTAAAAAAAAAATTTGATGTCTCTCGATATAATATTGAATTGAATCCATCCTAGTCATATCACAAATTCTAGTTAATACCGATTCGTTAATTAATAAACTTGAATTACTTAATTCTTTTATATTATATTTTTACAAATATACAATTTGTCTTTTCTTCTCATGCTATTTAAAAAATCATATATTAAAAACCTGTAAAACTTAAATCTCAATATAAACATTTCAATAGAATGAAACAGAATACTTTTATTAACATAAAATGTTTACATAAACAATACTCTAATCTAAACATTTCAATTACTACATAAAACTTTTCCAACTTTCAATTATGAAAAATAAAACCTTAACATTCGTCTCTCAAACTTGGGCACTCGATTCAACCTGGATAGCTGGATTAATGCTATGGGAGAACTGAACCAGTGCTTGCTGGGTCAGATGCACAAACTGCTTTCGCGTCCGACTCACGGCACACTTCCGCCTCATCCTATGTCTCACTAGCATGAAGACCACTTGTTGCTTGCTATTTATTGTGGCAGACCTCGGCAGGAACTACAGCCACGGCAGTGGGTCCCTTGTTGTTTAAGTATTTGAATATTAATATTAATTTGGATTTAGATGTAAATCTAAAATTTCATAAAATATTTATGATTATTTTCAATATAATGGAGAGTATTATTTTTAAGCATTTTTATAATTACATAAAAATGTTATTGTATCAATATGGTGGTGTGATAAAAAAATAGAGAACACGAAATATTAGAAATTATAAGTAGAAATAAAAACTGAAAAATATCTATGGTTGAAATGAAAATAATTTATTATTATTATTTTTTTTAATTTACACTAAAATTAAATATCAGACAATTTGCAAAACATGATATTAGAGAATATGTATATTTATAAAATTATGTAAAAAGAAAATATGTCATTTCTATTGACACCAAATAGTTTTAATATATAAATTCGTAAACAACAAATATCCCAATTCTATTTTAATTTCAAAATATTTATTACGATTTCTATATTTTCAATCTTCTCTACAATTTTATAATAATCGTCTTCATGCTACTTTTTAATAAAAAAATAACATTTTAAATATTAAAAAACAAAAATACAAATTTATTTTAAATTTAATCAATATTCATAAATATCATCATTATTTATTTAGTTAAATAATATCCCTACAAATTTTAAATAAACAATCCTTCATATGCATAGATCCATAGTTTTGAAAATTCCCAAACAAATATTTGGGACCATATTTCTTTATAGAGTAACATGTATTCGAGAAAATATAGTCTTGTATTTTACAATTAAAGATTTAATAAAAAACATTCAAATTGATATATTTGATTTGATATGTTTTAATAGTTAAAAAAAAATTATTCTTAAAAATTACTAGAAATATTAAATAAAAGTTTCTTTATTTTGAATATTTTAAGTTTATAATATAAAATTTTAAAATATATTTTAAATTTATAATATAGAATTTTAAAATATTTTAAGTCTACCTGGTAAATAGGAACACTTTTTTATTAAATAAATTGTTTATTGTAATTTTATCAATGTTAAATTATTATATCAATATCATTTAAAAATAAAATAAAATGATCTTTTATTAAAAGATTTAAATAGGGATTTTAGAAGGGTAATATTGAAATTATTTATCATAATTTTACTATACTCCTATGTTATCATTAAAATAAAATGATCTCTTATTAAAAGATTTAAATAGGGCTTTACATTCATTAATTTAGAAGGGTAATATTGAAAATTTTTATCATAGTTTTATTACATCCTTATGTTATCATTACTGGGTTGTTTATTAAGCATCATATATAAATAATGATGATGATTTGTTAATGTCTACTAAGACCTATATGATCTACTATATCTTAAGTAGGTAAGAGTTGATTAATCATAGTTCTTTAGCATTTTATTTCTCCACTAAAAATAAGTGAGATAAGAGTTCCTAAATCATCAAAGTTTTTATAACATAAAAAGATGATAAGAAGGTTGGTGGTGTAATGAATATTTGTCAAATTAGATTCAATGTGATTTTAAGACAAACACTCTAAAAGAAAGTGCTTTCCATCTTGAACACTCCTAGGATTGCATTGACAATAAACTCTTTCATCCCATGACATTTTCAAAATTGACCAACTCTTGGTTTCATTACTAAACTCATGAGAATTATTTCTTATCTCGAAATATTTGTTTTCTTATTAACATTAGTTAAGACATAACAATAAATTTTATTTTCAAGGTTGGCGTTGATCAACTCCTTATAATATCATAGATTCCCTTTTCTCTCTATCTTTTTATTTCCTCACAACTTCTTCATAAACTTTGAAGTAATAATATTTTTTAATACTATCTACATTTCCCAAGATGATCTCCCCCTTTATTCCCCAATGGTACAACAATTAGGATTCTTTATTCCACCCTCATTGAGTTGAAGGTCTAGTTTTGTTTTTTTACAGAGTTAGAAGCAATTTAAGAATCCTCTTGGCATCCATGTTGCATACAAATTCTTATACATAAGATACCTATTCATTGTCATGTTTTGGATCAAGGAAAGACTTCCTTTAATCAAGAGGGTAGGGTAGGGAGTATTTATTTTACTCTTGAAGTTATATGTTATAGATTAATTTTAGATTAGTTAAAGCTTCCTCCATGATTCTCTGCATATACTACAACACCAGGCCTTACATTGCTTAAAATAATGATTGTAAAATTGTAGAGTAGTATGATAATGCTTGTAAAATTTCTAGCAAAGTGATTAGTGATGCTCCTAGTAAAATATTAAAACTTGATAAGATAAAAAAGTACAAAGATCGCGTTAAAAAGAAAGAAAAAATTCTATATAAAAAAAAAGAAATACCAACTCATTCACCTTTCTATGTCTAGCCCTATAAAATTTTGAAACAAAACTCCAATTCCTAAGACTAAAGAAAATAATATGGTTCAATTGAAGAACTAGAATATTTACCTTAAAAACATGTATGGTGATCCCTTAATGCCATGGACACCATTTCAATGCTTTTATCTAGTCTCATAGAGGGATAGAGAGGACTTGAGAGAGAAGAGGAGAGAGGGAGGGATAGAAGGATGGAGTTGGAGGGGGAGAGAGGGAGGGAATAAGAAAGACAGAGAGAGCGAGAAGTGGAGAGAGAGAGAGGGAGTGACAAGGGAGAGATGGAAGGAGAGTGTTTATGTTTGGGGTGAGATAATGAGACAAAGAAGGAGAGATGGAGAAAAGGGGGGAGAGAAGGAAAGAGAGAGGCATATAATAACAGAGTTAGAGGGTGAAGAGACATATACAGAGAGAAGTGGGAGAGAAAGGGAGAGAGAAGAAGGACGAGTCATAGAGGATGTGAGAGAGTGGAGAGAGGTAGGGAAAGAGAGATGGAAATGGAGGGGGAGAGATATGGAGGTAAGAAGAAGGACATAGAGAGAGAAAGGTGGAGAGAGAGGGAGGGAGTGATTAGGAAGATGGAGAGAGAGGGAGAGAGGACAACAAGAGGGAAGAGAGATAGAATCTAGGGAGATGGAAAGAAGGGGAAGAGAGACAAAAAGAAATACGGAGAGAAAGAGAGAGAGAGAGAGGAGGGGGAAGTGATATATATATATATATATATATATATATATATATATATATATATATAATTGGAGAAAGAGATTGTATGTTTTGGGTGTGATATAGAGAGACAGAGGGAGATATAGTTATAGATGTAAGATGAAGAGAGGGAAGAAGAGAGAGATGGAGACAGGGAGAGAGGGATAGAGAGTTTGATAGATATGGAGTGAGAGCGCATGTGAATTTGCGAGGCTAAGATAGAGAGAAAAAGATGGAGAGATGGAGGGAGATATAGATATAGATGGAGGGGTGGGAGCGGGAAGAAGATTTTTTGCACTAGATGCATTGATTTTAGTGTATATGTCAATTTCTAATGATATTTTATAACTTGCACTAGATGCGTTGATTTCAATGTAGATTATTTCTAATCCTATTTGATTTCTTGCACTAAATCCACTGATTTGAGTGTATATGGTGATTTCTAATCTTATTTTACTGCTTAAGCTAGATGCATTAATTTCAACGTAGACGTTGATCTCTAATTGTATTTGATTGCTTGGACTATATGCATTGATTTCAATGTAGATGATTTCTAATGCTATTTGATTTCTTTCACTAAATGCATTGATTTCCGTGTAGATGGTGATTTATAATCCTATTTGATTGCTTGCACCAGATGCATTGAATTCAGTGTAGATGTTGGTTTCTAATATTATTTTCTTAATTGCATTAGATGCATTGATTTGAGTGTAGATGTTGATTTCTAATCCTATTTTCCTACTTGCATTATATGTATTGATTTCAATGTAGATGTTGTTTTCTAATCATATTTCATTACTTGAATTAGATGCAATGATTCCAGTGTAGATGTTGATTTCTCATTTGATATAATTGGATGCATGATGGTACATTAAATTTAAAGTGATTGGATTAACAATGTGCATTGATTTCAGTGTAAGCAAAAATAATTATTGACAATATACATTAACTTTTTTGTTATAGTAATTCAACCTATTAATATTGGAGAGAAATAGAGACAAGGTATGATGTTTAATACAATAGCTCGAGCTAAATATATAAATGGTTTTCGATTAGAATGTCCTTTTCATATAATCGATATGAAAAGATGACAAAACTAAAAAGGGTGACAATAAGAATAGTGGAAGAAAATAGTTTGAGATTGATTACAATGAAGACTATTTGTAATTGACTACCTTCTTATTATTGACATTTTCTATCATTAAACACTATTACATTGTCATTTTGCATTCAAAATTCTCATTTCATCATTAAAGTTATTAACAATATTTATCATCTCAACTAACTGGGGTAACTAAGAAAATTTAAAATTGAAATCACTAGATAAATCTTAGACATATTTAGCATATTTTTAATGATAATATTAGTATTAGATGTATTTAGACATATTTAGCATATTTAAAATGATAATATTAATATTAGATGCATTTACATATTATTGATAAAATTAAGATATGTTTGATAGATTTTCCTTGGCTACACACGATTAAAACTAGCCTAGATCCATCTTAACTTTGAAACTATCAAGCACTGAGAGGGATCAAATCTATTGAGGTGAAAACCTTTCCTCAAGTTTTGCAGTAAAAAAAGAGGGTTGCACCTCGAGAGATTTGATCCCTCTCGACGCTTGATAGATCTAGAGTTAAGATGGATCTAGGTTGGTTGTATTGGAATCATAGGATGAATATCATACTCCATCGTATGATATTTTCATGTTCTTTTACCTCTTCATCGGTTGAAATATTGAAACTTTGGTTGGAAATGTGGCTCGGGGTGTCTCGTATACCTTAATATTAAAGATCATAGAGCGAGTGTACTTATGCTTTTATGGGCCTATTTTTTTTCATGCATCCTTTAGATATTTTTTACTTTTGCTATATTTTTACTCCTCTAATGGACAAGGATGATCTGTACAACTTCCAAAGGAGAACATTTGCTTCTAGCTATGAGTTTAGTTTTCATGTTTAACCAGAATTCTTGATTTGGTGAATTTTCAGAAGAATAAGATTGCCAAAGCAATTGGAGGTGGAAGGACTATGTTCATTCTAGCCTAATGGATTTTTCGCTTTTTTCTGTCCTAATTCACCCTAGGTAATGATTTTATTTTTTTTTAATTCATTTTATTTGAATATCTGACTCCATATTATAATATTTTCTAGTTATTTTACCTCTTCATTGGTTGAAATTTTGAAACCCTATTATTGATGATGCAACTAGGAAATCCTGGATTTATTGTATTCAACATAAATATGATGTATTTGATACTTTCAAGAAATGTAAAACTTTGGTTGAGAATGAGCCAGGAAAGAAGTTGAAGTGTCCTAGATTAAGATAATGGAGGTGAATAATGCACCAAATAGTTTGATAATGTTATGAAACTAGCTCACAAAAAGATAGAAAAGATAGCTGAACGCCTTAGAAATAAGCCTCTTCGAGGGGGCAACCTCCTTTACATTACAAAAATGAACAATTCTTGGATGATACAAATGGATAAACCTCCCTTATATATATAGTAGTCTAAGGGGTCACAATATAATTTAAGCCGACATAATAGTAATAACATAAGGGCACAAAAATAACCATAGTGGGCTTCTATGGGGTATACTAATAACAATATGGGGACAATAGGGGCACAATAATAACAATAAGGGATATAATGACAATAGTAATGGGGGAATCACTAGTATTATAAGGGCCTAACAAATAACTATTGTTTAGAGCATGGAATTGCACAGAGAAATGACAACTCCACAAACGCCGCAGGAAAATGGTGTGTCAGAAACGATCGATAGGAAAATCATGGACCATGCAAGGTGCATGAGATTGCATGTAAGATTTCCCTTACAATTTTTGGTAGATGTTGTAGATACCGTTGTTTATCTAATAAATAGAGGGCCTTCAAGTTCCTTGGATGGTGGTATTACAGAGGAGGCATGGATAGGTAAAAAGTTAAACTGCTCATTGTTAAAAACTCTTAGTTGTGAAACCTTTGTCCACATCAATAAAGGAAATAGAACAAAGCTAGAGGCAAAATAAAAGAAATGTACCTTTATTGGATATGGTGTAAATGATTTTGGTTATCACTTACATGAGTATGAAAATCATAAAATCATTAGGAGAAAATATGTCAGATTCGATGAAAAGGCCTTGTATAAGGATCAAATGCAAGGAAAGAAACAAGAAAAAGAAAACAAAGAAAACAAAGTAATTAATGAGATCATAGAAAAAGTAATAGTTCCTAAAACACATAATGATTAGAAACAACAACAACAACACACACCTCAAACACCTGAAAGTGCTGTTAGAAGATATACTAGGAAAGTAGATCCCCTAAACGATACCCTCCTTCATTATATTATGTATTGTTGACTGATTTTGGTGAACTAGAAAGATATGAATAAGCAATGCAGGTAGAAACGAGGAAGAAGTAGGAGCAATCCATGGAAGAAGAGATGGACTCCTTGATGCATAACCAGACTTGGGACTAGCCAAATTTTCTACAGGTAAAACAACATTGCAGAATAAATGGGTTTATAGGTTGAAGGAAGAAGATGGAAGTAAACAGAGGTATTAGGCTAGAATTTTGGTGAAGGGGTTTGCACAAAAGAAAGGTATAAACTTTGATGAAATTTTTTCTCCTATTGTTAAAATGACTTCAATCAGAACTATTTTAAGTCTAGTGCCAACAAAAGATTTGCATCTCGTGCAGTTAGATGTAAAACCAACCTCTCTCCATGGGGGTTTGGTTGAAGAAATATATATCCAACAACCATAAAGATATGATGTCAAAATAGGCTCTAAGGTAGTGGTATCTAAACTTTGACGGTTTATGTCTGAAGAAGGTTATAATAGATGTCACTCTGATAATTGTGTTTATCTTAAAAGGAAAAATTGTGGCAGCTATATTACATTGTTATTGTATGTAGATGGCATGCTTATTGCAGGGTCTAACATGCAAGGAATAAATATGCTCAAAGGAAAATTAACAAATTCATTTGCAATGAAGGATTTGGGTGTTGCAAAAAAAATCTTTGGTATGAGAATAACTAGAGACAGGAAAAATAAAAAATTAATGTTGTCTTAGAGTGAGTACATAGAAAAGGTGTTGGAAAGATTTAGTATTTATAAGAAGAGTTTCGAGGTAAACCACATGTAGAAAACCTTTGTTGACGCATTTCGAACCAACTAGTGTGGTTCATTGGCAGGACAAGTTGAGGAGTCAGATCACGGCCACACATTAAATAGGGAGAGCATACCTTCCCAGCAGCTAGGTTGACAAGGTTGACCATCAACGACTAGTTTCTATTTAGCCGTTGATGGTCAACCTTGCTCTCCCTATTTAATGTGTGGCCATGATTTGACTCCTTAACTTGTCCTGATGATGAACCACACTAGTTGGTTCGAAACGCGTCGACAAAGGTTTTCTAAATGTGATTTATGCCGAAAATCTTCTTCTAATTGTTATGGATCACAGAAGCCTCAATTCTACAAAAGATTTAATATGCAGAATTCAAAACTAGTTAGTACATATTTGGCTACTCATTTCAAACCAAGCAAGGAGATGTGTCCCAAGACTCAGGAAGAGATGGATTATATGTGTAAATTTCCATATGCATTAGCATTTGGAAGCTTAATGTATGCAATGGTATGTACAAGGCCTCATATTGCACATGCAATGGGAGTTGTAAGCAGGTATATGAAAAATCCAGGGAAACAACAATAGATGGAAGTAAAGTGGGTTTTTAGGTATTTGAGAGGTACCACAAATAAATTATTATGCTTTGGTGGTTCAAACATTTCTCTATAGGGATATGTTGATGCAGACATGGCAGATGATAAAGATGACCAGAGGAGTACCACAGGGTATGTGTTTATTGTAGGTGAAAAATTGTTAGTTGGGTTTCAAAATTAAAAGACATTGTTGCACTTTCAACAACTAAAGAAAAGTATGTTGCTACTACAGAGGCTAGTGAAGAAATGATCTGGTTACAAAGGTTTACGGATGAATTGGGAAAGAAGCAAGAGATGGGTACGCTATACAATGATAACCAAAGTGTCATTCATCTTGCAAAGAACTCAGTATTTCATTCCAAGACTAAATATATACATCTCAAGTACCATTTCATATGGTCAATGTTGGGAGATGGATAGTTGAAGCTAGAAAAGATACACACTAGCAAGAATGCTACAAATATGTTAAGAAAATTTGTAACCAGGGAGAAACTGAGATTCTTTTCAGTTTCAATTGGTCTTCAAGTATGATGGTGAAGATGAGAAACAACCGAGTTGATTTGGATTCATTATCTAGCAATTCAAGCAATGATGGAGTTTATATAATCAGTCGCCAAGTGGGATATTGTTGGGTGTGGAGCATGAATATCTTACTGATTGTTCAAAGGTATTTTTCTTTTAGTCACGTTGGATCCCTGTTCCTGACAAAGCTACAATGCTTCCCGTTTAATCACCATCAAGGGGGTCTAAGGGGGGTCTGGAGTGGTGATTTCATTAGAAAAATGTTGGCCTTTTCATGTTGGAGGTTCTCTTTATTTCTTTGAGTAATTATACAAAGTTTTGGGTATGTCCATAAAAGTGCCAATCATAGATTAGAACATTGTTGGTTTGTTTGGCTTTCTAAAACTCAATACTACATGCCCATTTCTCACCAAAGAGATTTGAAACTTAGTTAAATAGTGGGGTCACAAATTTACCCATGTTAGATCAATATGATACACAACGGGAAAGGAAATTTCCAAGGGATTGTAGAGTGGTCAAGGGATTTATACATTACTAGGCTAGCTAGTTGAGAGGCATATGAGATTTTTGGATACCCTAAGCTCAATGAGAAGAAGAGTTTTCTACTTATTTTTTTTTTAATTTTGTGAAGGATATTTACCTTCATCGATCTCAAATCTCTAATTGTTAATAGTTTCTGCTTGTGGTATTATAACATGGTTGAGGAGTGGCTAGTTGTAGAGAGAAGTAGTTCATATAAGCTTATAGTTGGGATGAAAAGACTCCTTCAAGTTATTTTCAATCTTGAAATTAGATAAGTGTTGCCTTTGATACTTGTTATTATTTTTCCTTTACTTTATGAATTTTGTCTGCAAAATTAGAGATAGAAAATCTATGTCTTTTCTTAAATGGAAATTCTAAATGTGGCACATATTTTAAAATATCATACAAATTTGGTATAGTGATACAATGGTGTACAAATCTCTCCCGTGATGCCTCCTTTGCCTCAACAATTATATGTGTAAGATTCGTGTCTGGTATAAACTATACCATTGAGCTTGTATGAGTAGTAAGCCTGGTATAAACTATACCATTGAGCTTGTATGAGGAGTAAACCTTACTAGCTATAAATCACAATAAGGCCCATGGAAGTATAAGTGCATAGCTACCGTAATCATATACTAATGCATGACTCAAATATCTACTATATCCTATGATATAGTATAATTAATAGAGACATTCTAAATGTGGTAGAAAATTTGGTTAATAACAAGGGAGAGTAAAAATCCTAATGTTTAATTTCTATAGTGAAAATTTATTCATATGATTATGGCACATATATATTTATATTCATGAAAATATCTTAGGTTATGTTTGATTTAGTGCATATTAATTATAACTTACAAGAGCTTCTATGGGGTAAGTTGTGTGAAGTAGAAAAATTAATTACATAATCGTCTTACCTAAATTTATGTAAAAAGTGTATAAATTTGGGTGGGAAGTAACCTTGGTAACTTTGCATATTTACTTTATAATTTACTCTTACCTATATATATGCTTAAATACATCAATTATGGTGAGTAGTAACTCTCAATAAGTATGCTTATTTACATTTGAATCCTATCTATTTTGGAGCAAGACTTCCTTAGACTATGATGTGTAGTAACTCCTTGCAATTATATCTATTTACTTGAGTATAAAGAATTTCGAGACTTTCCTTCTTCTTAGGAATTGACTTTGAATCTTCAAATTTATAAATTCTTATGTATATAATGAGATCATAGTAGAGTATGACTTACATTCTTAGTAGAGATAATTGTATTTAATGTCTAATGCCAATTATCTTAGATTTATTATGTAGTTTGCACAAATATATTTCATAAGAAGAATTTGTGGGATTTTAATAGGTAAAAATATTAATTTTGCAAATGGTTGACAATACAATTAAGGTTTGGTGGATTAATGAATTCTCTAAAAGTGACATTAAATTTTGTCACATACCAATAATACCATTAAAGATTCAATGGATTTGATGAAGTTTCTAAAAGTGATATGTTCAATTTTGTCTTCGCCTAAAAAATACAATTAAGGTTTAGACATATTTTATGAAGTTTGTAACAACTACATGTTAAACTTTTCCAACTACCATTAATACCATTGATTGTTTGGAAAATTTAATGAAGTTTCTAAAAGTGGCATGTCAAATTTCACTTATGGACAATGAACTAATAGAGCTCAATGAAAAGTTAAGAGTTTGATTCCATCCACCATTAGTTAGATGTTTTGTGTCCTAGTTAGATGTTTTGGGTTCTACATTGGTAAATTTCAAATTTCGCCTAACCCTATGAAACCATCCACATTTTTAATGGTTCACATAAAAAAATATTTAATTTAATGATGATGAGATAATTAAATGTATTTATTGTTATTATTAACTTAATATATTTGTATGAACATAAATACATTAATTCATTATTAATTAATTTTTTACTTAAATGTAAGATAATTGATCCTTAGGCTAATGGATGATATGTAAGGCCAAAAGTGGCCTTAGTGTTGCCATGACACTACCATTATAATGACACATGGACCTAGGGTGCCACATGATCAACCACATAGTAATTGCATATTAATGTTAATGTGGCACCAAGGGTAAAAATATTCAATTGATCATATTTTAATGATGCAAACTTAATTAGCATATGTTGATGATCTCATAAAAGAGTTTTGATTTGAATTGAAAAAGAGAGATTTTGATGTCCCATATCCTTAATCAATCTTTAATGGATTGGGTATGTGCATTACAATGTAGCCATAAAATATTAGGGTCTTAACAAAATTGGTTGATTAGTTGTAGCTCTAGCATTAAAATCTCATAATAGGATGATGTTACCTTCATTTTTTAGAATATAAATATCTTGTTTAAGGGTATTATAAGGAGAATTTTTCTCAAGGTTGTTTTTCTTATAAAAGGTAGAATTAATAGGTGCAAAATAACAATTTTCTATACACATGTTCTTTCCATTAATATAAGAAATTTCAATTCAAATGTACAAATTGATAGGTTCTATAGTATGAAGTCCAATGCAAGGAAACTATACTTTCTTATGTAAGAGGGTATGCCTCCAACCCATTTACAATGTGATTTCTTGTTCCATGCTGACCATAAGATAAATCCCTCTACGTTAGGGACCTTATGTACTCCTCAATAGTTAAAATAATATCAGTTTCACTTGAGGTCCAAATTAGCATAAGAGTCTTGCATCATGGAAAACCACGATAATTCCAAAAGGGATACGGAATATCCCAAATTCCTATTTATTATGAATATTAAACCTAAAATATTGAAGGGATAAGGCCAATCAATACGGTGGATTGAAGCCATTACAGTAATAAAATTGAATTGGGGTGGGTGGGATAACAATCATTCCTCCCAATCACCAAAGCTAAACGACTAAATATGTCATACCTATCATCAATACAATTTACCTTGATACAATTTAACCTATCTTTATGTTACATAAATTTCTCCCCACCTTATTACTTGTATAAGGTAAATTGTATCAATTTGTGATTTGATTTTTTAATTCTTTTATTTTTGCTAACGTGTCCTTATCTTTATGCTTTTTTAGATTAACATTACACATGTACATAAATAAAAACTAATCGAAAATTAAAAAAATATTTTTTTTTGTCCATAAGTACTTTCCACTTTCCCATATGAAATAGATACATAATTTATTTAATACTTAGTAAAAAAATTATAAAAACATTAAAAAAATTACTATGACAAAACAATTTGAATGCACCTTATAATTAAATTGTATAATTTAAAATTAATAATTCTAATCAAAATTAATAAATTATACAATTTAAAATTAGTAAATCTAATCAAAATTAATCAACTTAAATTGGAGTGGAAACCACTATGTTTCCATAACGATAATCTCCTATACATAAATTTAAAATATGCACAACACATTTGAATTATGAATATAAAACTAATTGATCAACTCGTAATTTCAAAAAGTCCATTGAATTCAAATTCCATGACAAGCGTGGTAGACAAAGTTTCAAATTAGTTCCCGAGCATTGAGTGCGAATTACAAGAGGCCACCAAGTATGCATCGCTCTAGGCTACCAAGGACATGATGTGGATTCGTGACACGAAGATCTTCCGGGTGCTTATGGAGGCGAGCATCGGAATGTGGATTAATAGGAGGCCACGCCTGTCCCCCACAGTTCAATACAATGTGTGTAGCTTCATAGACTTCAAGGTGGACATGCATAATGTTTACATCAAGGTGCAAAAGGATCTGGTGCAATAGTGGACCAAGCTCCCCTTCATCGCCACTGATGATACAATTTTTTTAGTGGTGGAATCATGGCCTCCCGAGTGGCGCGCCTCGGATCTAGCAGAGCTGGATAGAGTAGCAGCATAGAAACAAAAGGATGAGGCCAATTTACACATCACAAAGTTGGTCAAGCAGAGGCGCAATGAAAAGCGGTAGTAGAGGTAACGACAGTCCGTGAGGCAACAAAGGAAACCGCGGAGCGGACAAAGGCTGCCGAAGTAGTAGCAACAATACAGACAACAAGGGCCACAACAACGCAGGAAGAATAGGACCAAGAATTGTCTACAGGACAATGGGCGAAGGACACAGGCCGTACAGAGGAAGATGCAGACTCAGGCACAACTTCCACGCAACTCAAAAGGCCGCGCACCACAAAAAAATCGGGTGCACGGAAAAAGGTCAAGGCCTCCAAATTAGCCATCGACTTGATCACATTAACAGAAGGCGACCTCTACGATATCGGCAACACAGTTCATGAGGTCATAAAGGAAGCACTCCAAGAAGCAATGTCAAAGCAGTAGATTGTGTTGGGGGCCTTAAGGGCACAGCTATAGGAACTACATTTGTAGCCCCCACAGGCAGGAACCATAGCCACCTACAATGCAACAAGTACATCAGCAACAGAGCAGCTACTACGTGCAAAGATGGCCAACACCATAGTGCTACTAGAAGGGGCACTAACAGCAGAGAATGAGATCGAAAAAGCTGCGTTGGGCAGAATCAAGGGACTTGGCCTCAATTTGGCCACCCTTCCACGAGACACATTGTACCAACTGCAGGATGGCATAAAATTAGAGCTCTGGGCCATGGAGGGTTGTGCGATTCAGGTGATGAGTGAACAAAATATCAACATCGAACAGCTCAGCTTGCAGCGTGATGAACTGATGTCACAAAACTTGCAGATCGTGCAGACAGTTGATGAAGCATGCTAGTGAGTCCCAGAGTTATCCATCGCCATAGACCTACCAACAGAGATGTAGATCCACTATCTAGCAAGTGCAGTTTGAAATGCAGATGAAGAAACAACACATTTGTAGCTGGAGTTGAATCTCTATATTGTCGAGCTATGGCTAAAGTCACAACCTTCCACTCCTATGGAAGTTAGACAACGGTGCGTTAACGCTATTCAAAAAGGATTGGAAGAAATTGGACGGGTAATGTAGGACTGTACCAGTGTGTTGGACCAAGATTTTGGCATCCTGATTCCTCGCATCCTTGCAAGAGGACCCCAACATACAACACCTAGAAACAGAGGCATGCAAGCTTTAGGAGCAGTATGATAATGTAAAGGGAACTATGTAGACAGTCATCCTCACCCAACAGCTGGAAAAGATGCAACAAACAAGGGCACTAAAAGAGCAAGAGGATGCCACAAGACAGAAAGAGGCACTTCTCAAAGCGCATGTCTAGCTATGGATTGATAAGACCTTCACAGTTACAGTAAATATTAAGGGAAATCTCACATAGATGCAAGGACTCTATGCACTAAGGCAAGTAGCTGATCCTCACAAAGAAGCATCGGAAGAGCACATGCAGTAAGTCCAGAAAACCATAGAACAGTGTGCCATGGACCTCCGAGCAGTACGAGACCAGTTGGAGGGGCTCCACGCCAAGATCGCCACACCAACAGAGTGACTTGGGATGAGTCACGATGATTGTGTTGGGGGCTTGTTGGGCATGGAACCCCCCCATAACATCTTTTGGGGCTCAAAGCCCAAGTTTTGGTCAAATGCATTGTAAAGACTCTGTGAATTGCGGGCGCAGAGCGCGAAGTATAAGATGAGTCATAGGGTTATCTGCCCTAAGTATTGTAAAGTAATGTAATGTCATGTCAGCCTACCCATGGTATGTGGACCATGGGTATTGGGTCGTAGTAGTAGGAAGAGGATCTGCAGCTGAGTGCGTAGAGGTCTAGAAGAGTCCATACTTGACTGCGCAGACCCCTGTAGCTGAGTGCACAGGGTAGTGTTGATTCTGTAATCTTGATCGAAGAATAATAAAGAGAAGTTGATTTCTATTTCTATGTATCTACTTGTGGACTGCCTTATTTAAATTTATACTATTTTATTTATCGTGTGCATTGATATGATTCCTAGATATGCTGTAATAATCAATAGCCTTACATAAATAAGTTAAGTAATCAAGTAATAACAGATTAAATAGCAAGGAACTTGGGTATAATATGGGTTGCACCCTGAGTAGGGCTGCGTGGAAGCAGCCTCACAGGTTGCGAAGGAATAACAAGTGTACGTAGCAACGTGTGTGTAGGGTTAAACCACAGACCTCCAGAAGCTCATCAGACATCCCCACGGTGTGGAAATTTGGTTCTAGCAGCCTCCCATACTACTTCGGGTGAGACCTCAATCCGCGCTTTGTGGATTTTTGCTGAAAGGGCTAGTAGTACTGGTATTTGCTTGGCTAAATCACCTCTGAACCTGCATCAGGCCCATACAAGTGAACACTTCTTGATAAGCTCAAACTTCTTCTTCATCTTCTCTACCAAATTTCTCTTGCTTGTCATTTTTCCAAACTCCTTGGCCATATTCAAACCCTCATGCAGCAAGTGTGTGATCCTATGGATGAGCAAATACATGATGGGTATAGGTGCGCCAAGCCATAAGCACCCATATTAGTGCAGTGGTAGTAGGGAACCCACAACAGTTTCAACAACCTGGATTGTTCCACTCCGCGGATCCATTCAACTGTATCTAACTTAGTGAAACCTGAGTCTCAGTAATACACGTGCCTCATCTAATTTTTTTTCGTGAGGTGAGGGAACTGCTCATGGTCAGCTAGGTCCCAATCCTCAATTTTTAATAGGGGAACCCATGCAAGCCTCATCCTTCAAAAGTTATTTTCTCTGGAAATAAGGGCGTGTGAATGAGGAATTTGTCCGAGCTTGGGTCCTTGGGGACCTTCATCTTCCCTTTCCGTGGAGGGATATATTTAGGCAATTTAGTGATGGGCTCCACTCCCTCAACATCTATATCCTTAGTGCCCTATTCAGCTTCCAAATCCACAACCTTCTGAGGCTGCTTCTCTTTCTTTTGCTTCAAGGCGGCTACATGTTTCCTCGGTGACTTGCGCACTGGCACTGTCCACTTCTACTTGTCTTTCTTTGGCTTTTGGGTCTCTTTAAAAGGGGTGGGCCTCAGCCTGCACGACCTCAGTGCCATAGGCATAGGAGCCAGAGCTTCCATACTCAGCACCTCTGGAGCAACTCCTTTGGATGCAATGTCTCCCCTAGTGCTCACAGTTTCAACAAGGCTCGGACCCAACATGGTTTCCGGGATAAATTTCTATTTCAGTTCAGGCAAATTGGCAAACATAAGGCTCGCGACCAAATCCTCAAAGAATGGGCGACTCATAAGCAATAGAAAACTTGGCTCAAAAAGTCTAAGTGTGCAAAGTGTTCACTGTTGAACTGGCGCACGTAATTTATAGGGGATTTTGAATTCAAATCCGACCGTTCCCCCCAAAATTCGATCATTAATGTTGTTTCAGTGACACATCTTCAAATATTTTAACCTTAAATGTTGGCCACCCACTCATCTTAACCGTCTCCTGGCTGTCAAATCATGAACATTGACTCTAATGATCACTTTTTGGCTATGTTGCACGGTATCTTCTTTCATAGCGCAACTCCCTTTGTGATGCTTCTCATACTATAATGTCACCCTTTGTGCGCAGTTTGCTTACCGCGTAGTCCTTTAATCTTGGTAGTGTATTTTATAGTCTCGCGCTCTCTTGTAGCTTCCTAGAGCGTTAAGACTATCTTTCCATCATAAAGTCATGGAGTTGAATCTCCTCTATATGGCTTCAATCGGCTTCCATCCACCCATCCCAGAAAAGGTTCTCCATTTAGCTTCATGAGTTGAACTGTGCTTGCATCTGTAATTTCTTTGATGACATATGGCCCCAACCAGTGCATCTAAAACTTGCCTGGAAACTTTGTGAACTTACTATCATATAATAAAACCAAGTCATTTACCTTAAATGTGCACAACTTGATGTGTCGATCGTGCCATGATTTTTCATGTTCCTTTTGTACTTGCTGATGGGATCTCGCTAAGAATCTGTCTTCTTCGAGCTCCATTAGCTACATGAGCCGGTCTTCCAAGGCTCCATGATCCGCCATGCCTGTGAAAGCTACTATGCATAGACTAGGCATGATATAGTCCATAGGCATAATAACTTCTACGCCATAGACTAATCGAAAATGGGTCTGACTTGTTAGCTTTTTGCAAGTAGTCCTATACGCCCATAACGCTGCAGGCACGCATACATCCCAATCATTCCACTGCATGTTGCAAATATTTGTCAGTGCATTCTCCAAGATCTTATTAAAGGCCTCAACTATCCCATTAGCCTATGGATGATACAACGTGATCTTCTGATGATAAATGTGGAACTCTTCAGTCAGCGGACTGATTGTCCCGTTGAGGAAGTGTGTACTGTGATCTCTCATCAATACTTTTGAGTAGTCAAGTCTGGTTAACACGTACTCAAACAAGAACTTTGTTGTTGTGGCCCCTGTACAATCCTTCACAGGCTATTCCCCTGCCCATCTAATCAGATACTCCGTCACGGTGATGATATAGCGCACACTTGTTTTCTTGCCTGGGCGCTAGATCAATCCTACAAAGTCAATTTCCCATTTCTCAAATGGCTGCAATGACACCTGAGGGTTCAGTGGCAACCCATCCCTTCACGATGGTCTTCTTGTTTTCTGACATGCATCACATGCCCTACAATATGCTTTAAAATCTTTATGCAGCATGGGCCACCACAACCCTGTGCACAAAATCTTCTTCATTGTTTCCTTTCCTACATAATGTCCTCCTACAGTGCCTCCATGAGCTTTAGCTAGGATGCTACTTCATTTAAAATTAGGCACGTACCGTCCCAGTATCTCGTCAGTGCCCATCTTATATAAATGTTCGATTATCACCGAAAAATCTATCATGTGCACTACTAACTCTTTCTTCTACTGAATGGTGTATCCTTCTGGAGCCATCCCTATAGTAAAAAAGTGGATAATATCGGAAAAATGGTTATCTGCTATGCGTACCACAAATATTTTCAAATTGGGTAGCCCTTCCTCTAAATCAGTAGGCTCCTCCCCTGTTTTGATTTGTGACAAGTGGTCAAGTCCTACATTCAACCTTCCTAGCTTCACAATTACCTCAAATTCATATTCTTGAAATAACAACAACCATCTGCAGATCTTCCCCCCAACACAACCTTATTGAATAGGTACTTTAAGGCAGAATGGTGAGTTTACATCTTGAAATGTCCGTCCAACAGAACGTGTCTAAACTTGTGGAGCGCGTACACCATAGCCAAGCCTACGTGCTTTGTTGTTGAGTAATTCTTCTCATCCTTTGGGGATTTATTACTTGCAAAGGCTATAGGGTGATCCATGTCTCCTTCATCGGCTTGTGTTAGTACTACTCCCAATGTAATACATGAGGCATCAACGTCCACATGGAATTCCTTCTTCTAATCTGAGAAGATCAAGATTACAGTGACCATCTTTTCTTTCAATACATCGAGACTGCGCTGACATTCTTCATCCAAACATAATGTAGAATCCTTCTTCAATAAATTCTCCATAGGCACAATAATCTAAGCATAAGCCTTGATGAACTTCTGATAATATCTAGTATGGCCTAGGGTGGTGTGCAACTATTTTACACTCCTCGGGCCTCCAAATTTACTATCAGTGCAATCTTGGCAGGGTCCACCGTCAACCCTTTCTTGCATAGCACATGACCTAGTAAAATTCTGAAAGGGACACAGAGCAAACACTTCTTTAGATTTAATGCGATAGGGTATCTTTGGCACATATCCAACATTAAGCGTAGATTGGATACATGGAAATTTAGTAACCCAAACACTGTCTAGTCATCAAAATACACCTCCAAGAACTTGTGAATAAACTCTTTGAATGCCATTATGACTATGCGAGAGAATATCGTTGGTGCATTCTAGAGTCCAAACAACATTACTGTACACTGGAAACAACTCCATTCCATCGCGAAGGTTGTTTTACTCCTATATTTCGACGTGATCTTAATCTAATCGTATCCAAAGAACCCATCAATGAATGAGTAGGTCTCCTTCCCTCCAACATTATCCAGTACTTCATCAGTGAATGGTGTTGGAAAGGGAACATGGATGTAGGCATCATTAAGCTTCCTTAGATCTATGCAAATCCATATTTCTCCATTTTGTTTATTTTCTTGGACTGCCAATGGGTTCACCCAATCATATTCCTCCACTAGTTCGATAATGCTTGCCTCAAGCATATTGTCCAACTCCAAGTGGACATTCTCCTTGTATTTGGGATTAAGGCGATATGAACTCTACTTAATAGGCTTCACATCTGGTTTCAAGGTAATTTTCATCATGCCCAAGTCACATATGATGCCTTTTAAGTCCAAACATTTTGTAGGGAAACGATCTTGGTACTCGGGGTGTAACTCAACAACTTTATCCACTATGGCATCATCCTAGTAATCTCTGATCTTCACAAATTTTGGTTCAACTTCAGTACCAATGTTCACTTGCTAGGTTTTCAACGGTGCAGTGATGTCCAGATTTTCTATCTGTGGACATTCGACCTCATGGTGGCCTTTGGCCTCTATGATATTAATATTCCTTGGATCTTCATCCTCCCCCTCAGCAGTCACATTATAACATTCTAGTGTATGGCATGCTGGCTTGTGTTATATTCTTTCCATGAGTAGCCCACGTAGTTAACCAGGGAGTTAGAGGGGGGTCGAAGCCCCATCTTCGTTGTGCCGATTGCATAGTGGGGGGTCACATGGGATATCAGGGGTGTATGTAATCCCCCTCTATGGGGTTGGAGGCATCGCCCTAGAAAATTTTGTTTTTTGGACCCTATATTAGGTCGGGTAGACCTACCTATGGTTTTGTGCATGTTTTTCACATATGGTCTTGACGCGATGGTTTTCAGTCCATGGTTTTGGACACGATGATTTTCAGTCCATGGTATTGGATGCTTTAGCATGTATAAATATGTATTGTAACATTGAAAGGAACATAATGGAAAAATCAAGCTGGTAATCCCAGTTTTGGGATCTAGGGGAAATCTCTGTGTATATGTGTTTTATGTGTTATGCTCTTGCATTGTTTATTTTCTATGTTTTAGAATTCGTATGCAAATAATTTCTGTATGGGGTTAAAACCTACATTTGGTACCAGAGTTGTTTTGGCTTCAAGAGGATGCCTTTGTTGCTGAGGGGTTTCACTCAGGCCTATGGTAGACTCTGTTCAGTAGGAGATCTGCGAGATCGATTCTGGTGGTGAAAGTAGATGGCGAGTAGTGGAAAGATAGAGATCGAGAAATTTAATGGTAAGAGTTTTGAGTTGTGGAAACTCAAGATGGAGGATCTGTTGGTGTATAAAGATTAGTGGATCATGGTAGATCAAGGTACTAAAACAATGGGAGTGTTTGATGAAGATTGGAAGAAGTTGGATCAGAAAACAAGAGCACAATACGATTGTGTGTCTTAGATTTGGTATTGTTGAATGTATCAGGGGAAACTACGACGAAGGCTTGGAACAAGTTAGGGACTTTGTACCAATGTAAGTCTTTGATGAATAAATTGTTCCTATGTAAAAATATGTATAACTTGAGGATGAAAGATGGAGACTCAGTGACAGAGCATCTGAATGCATTTAATACTGTGGTAAATCAGCTATTATCTGTTGATATTAAAATTTAAGATGAAGATAAGTGCATCCATTTGTTGTGTTCTCTACCAGATTCATGGGATATTCTGGTTATTGCAATAGGTAGAAATACAACTGCCTTGCAGTTTGATGAAATAGTCTCATCCTTGCTGATGGAGGAGATGAGACGGAAAAATATGGAGAGCCAAAATGGTGATGCCTTATTTGTCAGAGGACAGTCCCAGAATAGAAACAAAAATAATTCATCGAGTAGGAGATCTAAATCTAGAGGGAGATCTAAATCTCTAGGAAAACCTGTAAAGGTGGTGTGATGGAAATGTTGAAAGTAAGGGCACTACAAAAGGGACTGTAAATATAAATCTCCTAACAAAGGAAAGGGATCTGATTATGCTCCTTTTGCAAAGGCGAAAACCACCTCAGATGAAGGTGGGGATGTGTACTTGGCTTCTTCAAGTACACATGTAGAGCATGAGGGATGGTTGATTGACTCAGGTGCATCCTTTCACTTCACTCCCCATAGAGAGTGGTTCTGCGAGTATGAGAACTACGATGGTGGTGATATCTTCTTAAGGGATGATACGAAGGCTAGAATTGTTGGTCGTGGAAAAGTAAAGTTGAATTTGCAAGGTGGAAGGGTTAAAATGCTTTCGGGTGTTCTCCATATTCCTGCATTGGCCAGAAATCTAATTTCCATAAGCAAGCTGGATGATGCAGGTGTAAAAACAGTGTTCGAGAAGGATACTTGCAAGATGGTTCAGGGAGCACTGGTATTGATGTAGGGAGTTTGGATTGGAACTCTGTACAATTTCTAAGGTAGCACTATTGTTGATGGGTGCAACAGTTCTGTGGTTCCTGAAATAGGAGAAAAAAATTCTAGTGGTCTCTGGAGAGAAGACCATGCTGTGGCATCAAAGGCGTGGACATATTGGAGGGAAGGGACTTCAAATACTTCATGGTAAAGGTATGGTAGAAGGTATGAGTAATAGCTCTCTGGATTTTGATTTCTATGAAAATTGTGTATATGGAAAGAAGAATTGTGTGAGTTTCCCCTCTGGTGGTAAGAGGACAAAACAGATATTAGAGCTTGTGCATAGTGATGTGTTTGGACCTGTGAAAGTTCCATCACTGGGTAAGTCTGTGTACTATGTATCATTTATAGATGACTTCTCAAGGAATACATGGATATATCTCTTTAAGAAGAAATCTAAAGTCTTTGACAGGTTTAAAGAATTTAAGGCTCTGGTGGAAAATCAGACAGAGAAGAAGATAAAGGTACTGAGGACATATAATGGTGGATAATTCTGCAACAAGGAATTTGAAGAATTCTGTAACAAGTGTGGTATAGCACGGCAGAAAACTACTCCATATACACCTCAGCAAAATGGAGTCGTAGAAAGAATGAAAAAGACGTTGATGGAAAGAGCAAGAAGCATGCTCAGTGGTGTCGGGTTAGGACAGAAATTCTGTGCAGAGGCGGTGGATACTGCATGTTACCTAGTCAACAGGTCACCTTCATCAGCGTTGGATAATAAGACTCCACAAGAAGTATGGACTGGTAAGAAACCCTCTCTTTCACATCTGAAGGTATTTGGATCGGATGCATATGTACATGTTCCAAAGGAGAATCGAACCAAGTTGGATAGTAAATGTGAAAAGTACATATTTATTGGGTATAAGGATGGTTTAAAGGGTTATAAGCTTTGGAACCCAGTAACAAGGAAGGTTGTGTATAGTTGAGATGTGGTGTTCAAAGAGGTGAAAGATGTTATTAAACATGAAGTCCAACCAAAGGAACCTGAGAAGATAGAGTTTGAGCTTAAGGAGGAAGAATCAGACTCTACAACAGAGAAGGGATCAGAAGATGAAGAGCCACAAACTCTAGGTGTGAGAAGATAAGTTCGAGAAAGATGGCAACTAGAAAGGTATAGTCCATCTGCTTTCTATTCAATTTTTTCTTTATTTATTACTGACGATGATCCCAGAAATATGAAGGAAGCAGTAGATTCAGAGGATGGAAAACTTTGGATAGAGACCATGGTTGATGAAATGGAATCTTTGCACAAAATTGAGTCTTGGGATCGGGTGGAGTTGCCAGCTGGAAGGAAACCCATTGGCAACAAATGGGTGTTTAGGAAGAAGACAAATGCAGAAGGAAAGGTGGAGAAATAAAAAGATCGGTTGGTAGAAAAAGGTTATTCCCAGGTATTGGGAATTGATTTTGGTGATATAGTTTCTCATGTTGCCAAGGTAACTTCTATTAGATTACTTTTATCTGTTGTTGCTACTTTTGATTTTGAGGTAGAACAGATGGATGTGAAGACAACATTTCTTCATGGGGATCTGGAAGAGGAAATCTACATGAATCAACCTGAAGGCTTTGCGGTGAAGGGTAATAAAGAACTAGTATGTAAGTTAAAGAAGTCTCTATATGGGTTAAAACAGTCACCAAGAATGTGGCATCAAAAATTTGATACATTTATACGAGGACATGGCTTCACCAGAAGCAAAGAAGACCACTATGTGTATTTTAAATTAATTGGTGATCGTGTTATTTATCTAGTCTTGTATGTGGATGATATGTTGTTGGTTGGAAATGAGAAAGAAATTATCGAGGATTGGAAGACCTAATTGTCCTCCAAATTTGACATGAAAGATATTGGTGTTGCATACTATATTTTGGGCATGGAAATTAAAAAAGATCGACCAAAGAGAAAGGAAGTATGTTGAGAAAATAATGCAAAGGTTTAATGATCTAAGTGGATGTTGGTGTCCACCCACCTATCCCACTTGGACCCCCATAACTGTCTCTTTCAGTTTTTTAGTTTTCATAATTATAGCACACTTTACTATTTTTAGCAACTTTTCAGGTCCTAAACTTCTGGGGCTATGTTAAGGCCCTCAACGACATTTTTTGGGAAATATGGGAGTAACATGGGTCCATGGACCGATGTTTCTCTTCCCAAAGTTATAGTTCTCGGATAGATCTTTCTAACAAGCTATTGTACGTGTCAAACGAAGATCGGGTGCCAAAGTTACGACCCGGAGAAGTTGATGTACCAACTTACCCAAAACGGGGACCACAATTTGGCGTTTCATCTTCTAGAGTTAGATTTTGGGATGTTAATGGTTTTGCATTATTTCTCAACAATAAATAGGCCTTCGAGCCTCATTGTAACACATTTCATAGGCATGTAACTGCCACATCTCTTCTCATAGATAAGCTATCATCGCCCTAGATAGTTTATTTACATTTCTGTTTGTAAGCATATTTTAGTATTTTACATTAATGAAATGAAGTATTATTTCCACTGCATCTTTGTGTTTATCGTTATCTCTGTAATATGTTGTGTTCCTGTTTAAATCCAGATCAGTGGTATCAGAGCGGTCTGCTTTTTTTCTTTGTTTTTCTTTGTATGTCCCTAATGAGGTTGGGATATAAGGAGTTAGGGCTTGAACTGTTCGAACTTTTGCAAGACCAGCCTCGCAAATCCTGACGGCCACCCATGGCAGATGAAAGGAAAGATGAGGGGGAAGGATATCCTATCAAAATCTTGCTCGAAGAAGCCCTCGAGTGATAAAGGAATGTGATGATGGACAACTTTGCCCAGATCCTTCAGCGGTTACCCAAAGGCGACACATCGACTTCCAACAGCTACTCTGGAAATGCCACACCCTTTAAGGTACAAGTTAATTTTGAAATCCCCATATTTGAGGGTCAAATAGATGCAGATGTTGTAGATAAATGGTTAAATATGCTAGATGGGTATTTTTCTGTTCATGAATTTTCTAGTCCGAAAAAGATTAGTTTCACTCTTCTCAAAGCAGCCCCCCACATCAAGAACTAGTGGGAAACCTACTGTGAGTAGAAGGATGAGAGTACGGGTTCACTGTTCTCAGGCGCACCCACTTGGGATTCATTCTAGGGATGCCAGCAAGGAGCAGTACTACCCTATCAAAAGCTACGACGACAAACACATAAAGTGGACCATGATGCGGCAGGGAAGGGACCAAGATGTGCCAGAGTTCACCAACATTTTTCATACCCTTCACACATAGTTGGGTATCAAATATTCTGAGCTGCATCTCGTACTAAAATACCATAACTTCCTACATAGGTACATCTAGGAAGAGATGGAGTTCTTGAACATCTCCTCGCTCAGCACGGCATACTGATACGCTATCAAAATCAAGCAGAAGCTTAAATAGAAGAAGCGAGACTTTGGATCTGTGAATCTGAAGACCAAAGAACAAAGCCAAGGTGGGGTGACCAAAGACAACCTGTCAAAGCCACAAGAAAATAACAACACCACAAAGTCGAAGAAGGAGATAGGAAAGTAGTGTGAGTTCCATAAGAGCCCCACTCACAACACAAGTGATTGCTGAACCAAGCAGTCGCTAGTGGTTGAGTTGAAGGCTTCTAAATTAGATGCATGTTCCAACCCTAAGTCAGAAGCCAACAAGGGGAGTGGAAAAGGGAAGCAGATAATTGATGCAAAGCCCAGTGTCACTATTACCACTGCTAAGATCCAGAAGAATGAGCCCAAAGATCTAGTGGAGGGGGAACGTCTTTTCAACTCACAGATGCGGGTGAAGGGTTCGCTGCTGCAATTCATTATCGATAGTGGTAGCCAAAAGAACCTCATTTCAGCAGAGGTCGTGAAGCGATTGGGCATACCGACTACACCACACCAGCAGCTATATAGTATCGAGTGGCTTCACGAAGGACGAGATCTTAGAGTTCGCCAATAGTGTTGCTTTCCATACAGCATCAAGCCCTTCACAAACGAGGTATTGTGTGATGTTTCAACTCTAGATGTTTGTGATGTATTATTAGGCCAGCCATACTTGTGGAGGTGACATGTTGTGTATGAGTCAAGGCCCTGCATTGTCATTATTACTTTGGGTAAGTCATTATACAAGATCTTAGAGGTATCCCCACCTACCACCACCTCTTTGATCTCTACTAAGAAATGCAGCAAGATCGTCTCCTAGACTATGAAATTCATTTTCTGTCTGCTGTGCTCCCAAAGTAAGGGGAAGACCGTCGCCACGTCCATGATCCCCACGAAGGGTTCCTCCACAAAGCAGCAACCGTAGAAGGATATTGTCATGAATGAACACAAGAACAACTTCTCCTCACCCATAGGGGTACCACACAAGTTTCAGATGGACGATAGAGTTTGGTTACATATGCAGAAAGAATGCTTTACAAGATCCCATCAGAAGCTCAGACCACTCCGACATGGTACTTACAACATTACCAAGGTTGTGGGAAACAATTCTTTAGAGCAAAACATTCCTCCATTCCTTCGCTTGCATCAAGTGTTTAATGTGGAACGCCCTTGACCATGCTTCCCACCAATACTGGACACATCAGAGATTGCAGAACAACTCACTAGGGACCAAGTTCAGCAGATGGAGGAACTCAACACAATGGGGAACATTGCTTATTAAGGGGGGAGGAAATCCAGGTGGATGTTGGTGGCCACCCACCTATCCCACTTGGACCCCCCCAACTGTCTCTTTCAGTTTTTCAGTTTTCGTAATTGTAGCACAATTTACTATTTTTAGCAGTTTTTCGGGTCCTGAACTTTTGGAGTCATTTTGAGGCCCTAAATGGCGTTTTTTGGGAAATTTGGGAGTAACATGGACTGATGTTTCTCTTCCCAAAGTTATATTTCTTAGATAGATATTTCTAACGAGCTATTTTATGTGTCAAACGAAGATTAGGTGCCAAAGTTACGACCCGGGGAAGTTGATGTACCAACCTACCCAAAATGGGGCCCACAATTTGGCATTTCATCTTCTACGGTTAGGTTTTTGGATGTTAAGGGGTTTCCATTGTTTCTCAACAATAAATAGGCCTTCGAGCCTCATTGTAACATAGTTCAGAGGCATGTAGCCACCACATCTCTTCTTAGAGATAAGCTACCATCGCCCCAGCTGGTTTATTTCCATTTCTATTTGTAAGCATATTTCAGTATTTTACAATAATGAAATGAAGTATTATTTCCACTGCATCTTTTCATTTATGGATATCTCTCTAATTTGTTACATTCCTATTTAAATCCGGATCATTTAATATGTTGGATGGTAAACCGGTGAAGGTTCTGTTATCGCTCAGGCTGTCCCTTGGCTCCTTAAGGGATACGACCGAGGTAACACCAAACCAATCTTTGGACTACGGGTCCTAGCCTACCTGCAATCAGAGAGGGCTCTCTCTTCAAAATTTAGCTTTGTTTAGGGTGATCTTAGGCTACTTATTGAGTACAAGGGGTTTTGTTTTTTGGTGGGTAAGAGGATGGCTTCAAGTAGAGAGGTAATGCATCGTGCGATAAATTTCAAACCATTGGGCATGGAGTCAGGGGAGCAAGACTGCTGGTTTGTTTTTCTTGGTCACGAGGGGGATATGGAGCAGATAGCTGCTCATGAAACAATTATTCGGGATAAAAAGGATGAAATGGAGGTCAGAGATGTAAGGCAACTAAGATATCTTTGATCTAGCTGACCGAGGTAAGGTGAATGGATTCTATCTAGGAACAGTTAAGATTTCCTAAATAACAATCATACATGGATGATAAAGAACTAATATGAGCCATGAGGTATTCATATTAAATCTTTAGTCAGAAGAAAACATATAGAACATTGCAAAAATTTAGTGTAAAGTGCTGTAAGGCAAATTGTAGATTAGTCCTTCTTTCTGCAATCGAAAATAGTGATAATGATACCAACATATATAAAATTATATGCCAAAGGCAAGAGACACTTTATTGGTCCATATGATAGCATACGAATTCCATGATCACCCTCCAGGAATTTAAAAGAAGCATAGTAGACAGTCCATCATCCAAACTCTTGAGTAATCTTTGATTTTTCAACAAAAAACTTTCAATAATACAGCGCAGGTATGGAGTGTAGCAAACCAACCAACCGGATTGAAAGTTTAAAGAAATGAGAGGCAAAAGAATCTCTTATTTAGCATAACAGCATGAAGGTGAAAGAGCTCTGTCTAGGAGTTGTCAAAAATTTCTTAGATAACTTCCAAAAACATGGGTGAATTCGAGGAGATATCAGTCAAAGGGAATTCATGTTCATTACCATTTCAGATGAAAACATAATGAAATAGCAGACCTTGAGCATAGAGTGCGGCTCAACAAATTCTAAAATAATCTTTCTATCTGCTATTTAGATGGTGATGCAAGCATATTATGAGCATAAAACATTAAAAAAACAGAGATGAGAGGCACTTATTGAGTCATGTTGCAGCTCTAGAATTCTGTAATGCCCCCTTCAGACATTAAAACAAAGCACACAGTCCATTTTCCAAACTTCAGCAGTCTTTGATTAAGGAAATCATACCAGATGTACATAACTAGTCTCTCTTAGAGCCTATCGACCTATTCTTTTTTTTTTTTTCGCTCCTTAAGGCTGTCTATAGGGTGGTTTATATAGGGAAATATTTACAGAATTCCCTTGAACAGGTGCCATAGGGGAAAATATCAAAAAATATCTTTAGATCATATCTGAAAAAATATCTGTGTAGTAACTGTCTTTAACTCATCGTTTGTGCTGGAAATCAATACATAAATATATAAAAAAGAGCTGCGCTGAGGCAGCTGGCAACTCAAGTCATGCAACTAAGGGCTGCGCATTGAATCCTTTTGTCTGTATCATTCAGGCGGTTCTGCAGCCCTTAAGTGGCTTTAAGATATTTTAATATGCACTGGTGAGCTTTGATGGCTCTGAGCTGCTTTATTTATCTTTACACAATCCCTTTGTTGCCATCTGCTTTGTGTTTAAAGTCCCCTGCTGATATTCACAACTGATACTCTTTGTCCATTCGCTGATGCTCTTTCGTTGTCGAATCGGGCTTTCTCTTCCCTCTGAAGCACTTGAAATTGTCCAATCGCCCCTGCTTTATCTCTTGTGAAAGAATTAATACAATCTCCAGGTGTATGATATTTCTTATCTGGCTATGACACAGCAAGAACCTCCACACATTTTAAAAATACCAGAACAGGCATTGTCAGCTGGAGATCCCATAGAAAAAATGTTTTCAGGAATGTTATATCCAGATCATAATTGTTTCTTGATTTTTCTCAGATAACAGGACAAAGGGACTGCTGTATTCTCTAGTCCTTTAATTTCTCTTGATTGATTTTGGAAGATATCTCTCTTATCAGCATAGGCTTCTTGATGTTCCAGTGCTGAAGAAATTCACCAAACGCTTTCATTTTATTGGATCCAATCATCCTTTGGAAATGGCGAAATTATCGCCATTGATAGTAGCAATTATGGACTAAGGCAACCAAGATGGCCATCAATTGCCTGGGAGAATCCTTTCGGTGACGAGAGGCATTTCATATCGATTTAGCGCAGGAAGAGAACGCCTTGCATGAAGTAACGATCCAAATAGCTAGAGAAATGTGAAAGCCACCGAACCATTTCTCCTTCCGCCTCCAGCTTTTCTTAGGATGCTGAGATGCACGAAGCTCTGTTGTTCTTTGTAATTAGAGCTGCTACACCAAGGTCTACCCATCAAAGCTCAAATCTGAAATAGTGAACAAGCTCATCCATGTGTCGTAGTGTATATTGCTGATGTTATACGATATTCCCAAATCACCCAAGCAAGAATTTTCAATGTATAAAAAGGATGTTTCGTCAACACTAATCTTTCCAAATTTTTTGGTACTCTTTCTCAAGTCTTGAGATCTGAGGATTAATGCCACGATGGCTTTGAGCGCTGGATATGGATGCCGAATTTGATAAATCCCTGATTTTACATTACATAAATATAAACTCTTTCTCACCTCACTCCAGCAGTTGGTTGTTACAAACCATGATGATAAAATTTGTCTGTATATGTGTTTTAATTATTGCTTTTTCAATTAAGTTTGAAATGAAGAATTTCCAGAATGGAACTGAAAGTTGCCCACACAACATGCCTGCAAGATCAAATAAGGGATTTGGTACAGATGCAAGGATAAGAATAGTAAAGAAGTTAAGACGTTGGGACTTTGAGACAGTCCAGCACTTCAGGCGCACCAACCAAACTGACAGAAACCCTCTTCCCTCAATAACAGAAGAATCCAACTCCTCTAGCCTGACAAATGGTGAAGAACTCATATCCGTGCTGTAAAGTGATTCATCAACAATTCCCAAATAGATTTCATCCTTTTCTTGATCCCACTTTAAAATCTCACGAATATATTTGAAGGCTTCATTCACTCTACTGCGATCTCGAGCCTTTATTTTCCATACACACAACTTATGGCCACTAAGAGATGCATAGAGATCCTTGAATTTCATTGCCACATAATAGTAAGCTTGATGGGCCAGTGACTGGTTGTTTGTGATGCACCTTTACTGGACTGAAATTCTTAAATGACTCACCTACAGTAAGTGGCACTCTGTTGGTCTTCTCCTCAAAAATGTCATATTTAGCTAGTAAGAGAATGAATGGTGTATCTCTGAAGCATGAATGCTTTACAACATTCTCAAAAAGTTCTTTACTCTAGATCATCTTATTTCTCAAGGTACCATTGTCTTCAGCCCACATTTGGTCATATTCACTTATAGAAACACAGAAAATTACATCTCGTGCATCCTCAAACGTTTACAACCACTTACATCCTTCATTTAATCCTTTAGTATTTACTCTAATAAGATGATAATTCACAGATGGTGTTTAGACAATCAAAGTTTCCCTTATAAGGCTCTGACATAGGACTACGATCATCAAGTGAAATTTTGATACCAGCCAACCCATTTCTTTGAGTTACTCCTTCGGGATATAAAATGTCAGATTCTAATGGATCGTATTCATTGCTTGATACCTCAACAGCCCGTTCCAAGAAGTAACCAACAACATCAGGGAGGATATGCAACTCGTGGTGATTTGACTGCAAATTTTGTGAACTTTAGAACCAATTCCCCCCCAGATCATATTCATTTGACCCTGGTGTCTTGAAGAAGAAACTAATTATTGGACCACAGAGTTGCTAGATTAGTGAGTTGTAATTTCAAGCAAGGAATGCCGAACCTGTCTGCTGGAGTAGAGGTAATGTTGTCTGAATAAAATTTATCCTGAGATTTAAGTAGTGTTCCATGACAGAGACATAGAAGGCTGCGTAAGTCATGTGATCTTGACTAATTTAATTTCCATAGAAGGGAGAATTTTGATTCATCTGAACTGCAATTACCATTAATTGGGACCTACTGACTTGCAGACTTTGCTTCAGTTTCTTAATGCCTATGTATCCAAGCCCGCAATGATGTCTGTAGAATTGGTAACTAGTGGTACGTGCATCTTCATTTGATTTATAAGATGAATACACCTTTCCAGGTGGAATGTGAACTTTCATTTGAAGTGGACTTTGAGCACTAGCATCTTGCTACTGGTTCAGTTGTAGATCCTGATTCTTTGGATTCTCAAGAGTATAGGCTGTAGATCTTTGTGATGCACTTTGTCCTGAACACACAGAAGATTGTTGTAGCCTTTTATCAACACAGGGTGTAATATTTCTTTGATTTAGAATCATCTCTTACACAACCATCTAAAACAGAACTATAGGTTAATAGTCCCTTGTAGTAGTAGCACAAAACGCTGAGCTAGTTATGGTTATATTTCAACCAATGGAGGGGATATGTATTTAGGGGGATATTGTATATGTTTTTAGTATGGGGAGGGAATAATAACTAGGATTTATATAATAAGTTAGAAGTTAATATGAAATTTGATCAGAAAGCGCTAAGGATAGAAATCTTAGGCTTTTAAAGGGGAAATAGGACCTTTTTAGCGGATTAGGGGAAGTTAGCGAGTGTTTGAGGAAAGAAGGGAAATTTAGACATGCCTCGCTTCAGCTCCTCCAAATGGAAACTGCCTTATGCTTGAGATGTGAATGGATATGACGCTTGAGAACATGAAATGAAACGGATCACAAGCCATGATTCTGCCACCACAACGCTACCTACCCGCCCTACTCACCTAGCATTTTTTCTTCTTTTCGTTTGGGTGCACTTGAACTAGCATACCCAGCCTTTCAACCTTTCTTTCAGCTATCCTCCTATCTAAATCGATCCTTGTCTCTTCTGGGGCTCAGATTAAGCTGATGAGCGCCCTTGTTTCTCTACCTATTTACCAATCCACCAAGTTTTAAGCTTGTTTGGATAGATATTCATCTCTATATTCTAAAGAAAGCAATTGAAACCTAGGGAAGCCAAGTTTAAACTGTTTGGCCTTCCCTTGACTGAACAACTCTTCAAAATTGGAATAACTTATCCAAATGAAACTCTATGGAAAGATGGAACCTTTGCAGTAATAAAAAAATGACATATTTGGCATGCAAACTGTCAATCATGAAATATGAACACCTATTGCAATAGGAGGCTAACAGTGGCTCCACTCGGGTATGGCCTTTTCTTGTGAAAAGCCAATAACAACAGGTCAGACTGCGTTGATCTTCTATTGTCGTTGTAGATTGCAACACTTCTCGGTTGGCCGCTAAATGACTTGGTTCCTTGAGGCCCGGACATAGCACTCCCATGAACTGAATCGTTGCGCATATATAGCACTGCCTGCTTTCTTCTGCGTGCTTATTACTACATGTTCCTCTACCTGAGTACTTCCTGAGTATGGCTTGAAAACATGTCACAAAAATTAGAGTTTTTCCCTATTCTGTTTTGAAAAGGGTTGCTTATGTAAAAACTGAAAGTGCTCCTTTCTTTTGATACTAGTGACTGAAAAATTGTAAGCTGTAAAACAGTTTCTTTTTAACTGAATCACTGTAATATGATAGCACTGCTCTTGCTGTCTTCCGAGTGCTCTTTGCATGTACCAAACTGCCTTGGGAAGTTTTCTGTTTTGACAAATTCAGATGACCCGACAAATGGAAGTGATGATTTGGAAAAGGCCACCTGATTTGGCAATGGATCATGTTTAGCCAACACTTTATCATGAACTGATTGATGTTAAAAGGCAGTATCAATATGAAAAACAAAGAGAAACCTTAGTATCAACATGCTTATGAATTTTTATATGACTGTTTTGATGAATTGGGAAATCTAGATGAGAATGTGTTGCATGAAATTAAAATGACTTAAAATTTATACTGAGGAAGAGTTTTAAGATAGCGACCAAGTCTTTCGCTCCGGCATCATTTGGACATGGCACAGGGGACCTCTTCTTCCTCCTCTTCCCTTTTTCCTTCTCTAGCTTAACAATAAGGGAATTTCCAGAATATGGAATCAGATGTGATGAACTGTTTTGATGACTGCTTCGATGAGTTAGGAAATCTGTCAGAAAACTGATAAATGGAAGCAGCTTCAGCAACATGTATTGGTGTCTCCTGTAATGTTACCCAAAAACCTCTAAAACAACATAAAAGGAGCAGGCACCATTTCCATAAACCAAAACTTAAACGACCTCTTTGAAAAATAGCAGCTGCATGCAGAGCCTCAGTCAATTTTCACTGATGAGTATATTGTCCGCACAAACAAAAGGCATGTGTTACACTGAAATTTGTCACCATGACTATCTGCAGTTAATATGGCTCCATCAATAGTCATATTATCCTCCTTGTCAAGCCTCATACCTCTGCTCTTCATGTCAAACTTCAAAAAGAGAGAAAGTCACTTAAAAACATGTTTATCTCTGGGTACGCAGGTTCTCTCTACCTTGCCTGCGTGTACGCACTCCAAACACACTGTACATGCGTACTTGTACGCTCTGTAAGCCAAAGGATGGGTGCGTACCCCTGGAAAGGTCAAAAGCCGCGAGTTTCATCTTTAAAAAGTTACTTGTGGTCACTTCTAGAGCCTTCTAGAAGAGTGTTTGACGTGTATTGAGCGCCTCCAGATGGTTCATGCATCCCTATGATAGAGGAACTTATCCCATCAAGAGAGGAGCTACCCCATCCGAAAGAGGGAGTATCCCATCGATGTTGGAACTGAATAACTTCCTCTAGAACACTATAAATACAGGCATTAGGCCAGAGGAGGGGAGGTTGAAAGCTGAACATTCCAAAGGGTAAATGCTACTGGAATTAGGACTTCCATTGTTAACTTGTGAGGAGAGATTACCATCCTTTCTTGTTGCCATATTGGAAGTGGGTGAGCTTGTCAAAGTAGAGGAAATCTCTTGTTGGACCCTGGGAGGAGCTTGCACAACACCAAGGCTCAGGTTGTAATGGTTCCTTTTTTGTTTCCTTATACAAATAAGTCCATTCTTCTCAATGATTTGTTGTTAATGAATTATTTCATGTACTCCTTGGTCTATGTGATGAATATGCTTTGTATTATGAAATATTCAGGTGTTATGTATCGTTTGCTTTGTTAGTGTATGCAGGTCTTAAAGTGAAGGAGGAGCTCATCTG
>APFE030253711.1:0-85782 GCA_000404065.3 Pinus taeda | reverse complement strand
TTTTAAGCCCTTTTCTGACTCCTAAAAACTGAAAAGATTGTCGAGCGTTTCTTTTACACTCGTTAAAACGGAATTAAAAGGCGGTCCTCTTACAACCCTTTTCTGACCGAAAAAACAAGAAAATATTGCCGGATTTTTGTCGTTTCAAATTCGATATTGGAAATAAAACGACGTGTCCTTGATCACTTTTTACTTTTCAGGTCAAAGGCACTAATTATGAAAATATCCTTGGTCGCAAGATCAAGCAGTTCTCCTAAGTATTATTTTATACTTTTTCGGGCTTAGGAGACACAAATTTACGAAAAAGTCCAATCTGGAGTCTTCTAAGTTTTTCAGACTCTCTAAATATGAAAAACACCGAGTTCACCTATACTGGACTCGTTAAAATTTCACAGTAAAGGACCTGTTCTATTACAAACAGGAACGAACCACTCCTTCTTAGGGTTCGCATCAAAAACTAAGTTGGACTCATCCGAAGGATGAGATTACAAACAAGCATATGTTATCCTCCTCAAGCTTGTAAAAAATAAAGAGGTACTTGCCAGAAATGGTGGGGGAAAAATGAGAAGAATGAGCCTATTTGATATCCTTTTGTCTCAAGAAAAACCTTACCACCACTCTTGAACACGACACTTATTCATTCACTTGGGCTGGGAAATCCTTTACCTCACAGTTGACCAGGATCATTTGGTGTCTTTAGCTGGGTTATGGGAGTCGACTTTGAGTCATTTATCACCAAACCATCTGTCGTGTCGTTATGTGTTCAAGAGGTCTGTAAACAAAACATTCAACCACAAAATACCTATCATTCATTATGTCATCATTGAGTCAGTCCTTGCAGCAACATTTCTTCAACTTGAAATATGGTTTCGTGTTGTGGGCTTGCCTGCAACGAGTCGCTTTCTATCGACATCAGCACATTATCTAGAGAGTTGACTTAGAAATCGTCAGTACCTTGGAGTCTGCATGCATCAATGGCAGGTTTATCGCCTTCGACGTCAGTTTTCATCATTGACTTGCGATCGAAGAATTCCATGAAATGTTCGACACCGACTCATTCATTCACATCTCATGGGTTGTGCTGGGTACTTTGAGAACCATTGACATTACTGGTGGTCTCTCTCACGCTTGTTAACAGTTTACATCATTGACTGGTAATCAAGTGGTTTCTACCATGTTTGACATCGACTCATTTATTCACATGGCTAGAATCATACCAATTCGGGAAGTAGAGATGAAGACCCTGGATCTAGTTTCCACCATCCAGTCTGCGAGGAGTTTTGTATTCATTATGTTGTAGACCAATCATAAACAGATGGCTACGTCCATACTATGTCTACGCGAGTCTATGATTATGATGAAATATGAAATCAATCCTGTATCAGAGTAGTTAGTCTGATAGTTAAAGTTTTGATCTGAGTATGGGAATGCCTACCTCAGCGATGATATGATCTTATACATGTATTTTGTGTTGAAAATTGCAGGTTCTGAACGGGCTCTCCACAAGATGATCCTCGAAATGATAAAGTACTTCACCCTTCCTATATGATATAAACACCCTTATCTATTACAGGCTTCGTACTTTAGGGGGCAATCTGTTACACTGAAATTTGTCACCATGACTATCTGCAGTTGATATGGCTCCATCAATAGTCATATTATCCTCCTTGTCAAGCCTTATACCTCTGCTCTCCATGTCAAACTTCAGAAAAGAGAGAAAGTCATTAAAAATCATGTTTATCTCTGAGTATGCAGGTTCTCTCTACCTTGCCTGCGTGTACGCATCCCAAGCTCATTGTACCTGCGTACTTGTATGCTCTGTAAGTTAAGGGATGGGTGCGTACTCCTGTAAAGGTAAAAAGGCGCGTGTTTCATCTTAAAAAAGTTACTTGTGGTCACTTCTAGAGCTTTCTAGAAGAGTGTTTGACGTGTATTGAGCGCCTCCAGATGGTTCATGCATCCCTATGATAGAGGAACTTATCCCATCAAGAGAGGAGCTACCCCATCCAAAAGAGGGAGTATCCCATTGATGTTGGAACTGAATAACTTCCTCTAGAATACTATAAATACAGGCATTGGGCCAGAGGAGGGGAGGTTGAAAGCTGAACATTCTAAAGGGTAAATGCTGCTGGAATTAGGACTTCCATTGTTGACTTGTGAGGAGAGATCACTATCCTTCCTTGTTGCCATATTGGGAGTGGGTGAGCTTGTCAAAGTAGAGGAAATCTCTTGTTGGACCCTGGGAGGAGCTTGCACAACACCAAGGCTCAGGTTGTAATGGTTCCTTTTTTGTTTCCTTAATACAAATAAGTCCATTCTTCTCAATGATTTGTTGTTAATGAATTATTTCATGTACTCCTTGGTCTATGTGATGAATATGCTTTGTTTTATGAGAATATTCAGGTGTTATGTAATCGTTTGCTTTGTTAGTGTATGCAGGTCTTAAAGTGAAGGAGGAGCTCATCTGGATCAGCAAGGCTGGACTGCTACAACAAGCGTTGGACCTAAGGTAAGATCGAAAACACTTGGTTTCTCATAGAATAATGTATGTTTAGAGAAGGATTTCTCTTGTTTGGTTTTTTGTCACTAGAGAGTCTTAGACTCCTAGGGAGGTTAGGTTTGTCCGCAAAAATAACTCTTTCCGCATGACAGCATGCATAGAAACCTATTGTACCCGTCAAAACAAAAAATGAGTATGACATGATGGTCATGTAGCCAAAATATAAAATTCTAGAAACAAGCTTTGTCATCTCCAGCTTGGTGAAGAAATAGAATGTGGCATAGAGAAACAAGTAAAATGCTGAGGAGCCTGCAGTCAAATAAGATCTCCACCGCCAGTTGTAATCTTCACTGCACAATTGGAAGTAGCACAAGACAATGGTGATCTATGCACATGTAACAATGAGGATCACAAAGACAATGAACAAGAACCCAAATATATAGTAGAACTGATGCATCCATATTGAAGTTAATATGAAGAACTGTTCAATGAATACAGCTCCAAAAGGAAAAATGCCTCCAATTAGTATTGAGAAAATGGGCCGCATATACCAAGCTTGCTCTGGAATCTACCTGGGGATTTTATTGGTCTTCACTGGATACTCAATTGCAGGTTTATTGTAGCTAAAGTAACTTCCGACAAAGAGCAATGGCACAAAAATTCCAAACCATAAAAGGACCAAGGCAAACATAGTCCCAAAAGGAACTGCACCAGATGATTTTTCTCCCCATATTAGTGCGTTGAGGTTAAAGAAAATGCAAAAGGCAATGCCTGGAAACAAGAATGATGTCTTCAGCGTGTTCTTCCTCCATTCCGTGCCCTTGAACATCTTATATAGACGTGACGATGCATACCCAACAAACAAACCCATAAACAAGCATAATAGCAGCATAGCTGTCATTAAACCTCCACGGTTCGAAGGAGAAAGGAAAACAAGGACTGCAAATATCATTGTCACTAGTGTCATGGCAAAAACTGAACTCCAGTTCCGATATAGACACAAAGTAAGCTTGCATTCGTTGGGGCCCTAAACACATCCCCATGGACCAACTTCCATCATGTTTCCTCTTGAGCCTCATCCTGTGTTTCTAATTGGTTGTATTTTGAGATATCACGGTACAATGTTCGCATCATGATCATTGCAACCATTCCAGAAAGAAATAAAACAATCATCAATGAGTTGACGATAGCGAACCAATGGATTTGATCATCTGTCATAAGAAGGTAAGTATCCCAATGTGATGCCCATTCCACAGGGCTCTCCCGGAAAGTAACATCATATGTGAATATAATTTCTTTGTCTTCCACAACTTCTTGGGGAATCTAAGAATTTGACACTGTATGCTTGGTATTTGGATCACAAGTTGTCAAACGGGTTTTGACATTATCCCATGGTTGTTCATACTCATGCTTTACACTGAATGGTGCAACTTCAAATCCAACTATGCATGCAGAACCAGTTTCAACATCCTTATGATACATCACAATAAAAACCAAATGATTGTGTATGAAATGCCTCTCTTCTGAACTCCCTGCGTAGCTTTCATTGAACCCAACCCAGAAGCCATGCTCATATGTAGTATGGCTATTTCCATCAGACCTCTGTCTGGCCACTGCTACAGGTAGATTATCCAAAATCATATTAACATGATATTCATCATCAATCTTCTCCTTGAAGTCCTTTGCGGTCTTTGCATCCAGCTTAATCTTGCAAACAACATTGCAAAGTCTAATTTCTCTTATTTCGAACACATAAGGTGAGTTTTCAATTCGATCACCCCGGAGAACTTCTCCAAGGTTTTCAGAGACGTCGAAAATCTCATTTGGGTGGCCGTAATGCAGAGAATAGTACTCATATGGAAGCTGAGTCTTTATGGAAGTCAACTTGTTCACTTTCACTTGTAGCTCATCCCCCTTGTTTAAATCATGGGGTGCTACGCCGGGAAGATAAAAACAGTTGGCCCTGAAGAAAAGAAGAAGAAGAGCTGAAGCCCAAACGAGGACCTTCATGTGTGCAGTGAGTGCCATTTTCAGATCTGATTGGATCTATGGATCCACCAGATCAACTACTGCAACCCCACCTCTATTCACCGATGACTTCCAGTGAAGGGATGTTCAAAACTTTTTGAATGAATTTAGGGTTTTCTCCTCCCATGCATTTTAAGACTGAGACAAAGGGGATTGTACGCGTTGGACCAACAAAACCCCCTACGTCTACCTGTTTCAAAAAACCTGTTCAGCAACATATCATGGGTGGTAAAGCTTTATATATATGAACATCAATGTGGTTGACGGTGTTAAAAAATTGTGTACTAAGCGAGTGCAGAGTGTGCACAAACTTGGCTAGTATACTGCATCTCGCATGCTAAGAACATAACGTGGGAAGATGCAACGCTGTAAGAAATCCATGTTGAATTTTAAAGAGTCTGAGCAAGCAGAATGTATGACAATTTCAAGCCTGATCTGAGGCAAGGCAGTTGCGGTTTATCTCTAAATAAGACTTATGGCTTTTTAGATCGCACAAAGGTTAATTTAGAGCATAAGCCTTGTTCAATGAAAGATAAAAGACATAGTCTGACACCAGATAAGGAAATGTGTCTGGATGTGTCCAAACAAAAATTTGAAGGGCATTTTGCACACAAAAAAACAAACTTACAATATCAACATTGGCTTAACTTGTTTGCACACCAGAGAAAGTTTCACATGCCAAATCTGGACCTGGTAGTTCTACACCAAAGTAAACAATCATCTCAAAAGTAATGCAATGCAAATGGTACCCTTGTGGTTAGTAGGTTTGAGAGTGGTGCGTTTGGAGGTCCAGGATCTACACACAATAATTACCACTGAAAATGGCATTGATCTTTTTCGCTCCAGGTTATAAATGAGTAGAACTGAGGTGCTTTTTGAATCTGTGGACATACCAAAATAACTGTAGGCATCATCCACACAGAGGACTTAAGTGGACAGGAGAGGAAAGAAAACAGAGATGCTGAAGGTCCATTCAATAAATGTGGTAAAAGCAGTGACAACATCCTTGACAAAAAATTGTATTGATACTGCAACAACATTTCCCACAGGCAACCAAGTTTCTGACTGTCCTTTGGATAGATTTGCTCGAGTTCCCATTTTGAAAATAGATGATGAAGGAAGGATGGTGTGGAAGCAATCATTGCCTTCCTTTGAGCTCAGAAGACTAGAGAAGCTTTTCAAAAATAAAACCTCCAAAATTTTCAGATACTATATCCTGTGAGAGAGCTTCAGCAACATCTTCTCAAGAAATTTCTAGCGGGCCTGAAAAAACGTTTTCATAGGGTACAAGGTCTGAAATAATGATATCACCATGTACTGATGGTTCTCAAACGGAATCTGGTTCACCAAATCCTGTGACAATTGTTTCGTTATGTATTAAAAATGTGAACTTGCTGTCATTTGTCAGAGAAAACACTGTTTCCATAACTTTTTTGGTTCCAAGCAATCGATTGCTTATATACATAAAAAAAAACCAAAAAAAAAGGAAAGTGCTAACATATATACAAATACTAACCTACAAATATACACAGGGGCATTGTATCCTTTAAAAGGGATCTCGATAATGTTTCAACATTCGGCCATTGATAGGGCCGTACTCCACTGTGCTGTCATCTGTAGATTTTAGAAAATACGTGTTATTGCCCTGCACAGTGCTAATAACAAATGGGCCTTTCCATAAAAAATTGAACTTTGCATGCTTCCCCTTGTCTTCTCTTCATGAGTCCCAACTCAAAAAATTGCTGCCAACACAGAAATCCTCAGCTTTAGTCCTCTTGTCAAATATTTTCTTTAGCTTGTCATGTAAGATCTGAGCTCTGTTGTAAACTTGCTCTCTAGTTTGCTGAAGATGAATGGTCTGATTAATTCTTCGTTGAATATCATTTGGTTCAGCTTGAATTTCCTGTAGTAGCTTGATAACAGGAATGCCCAGATAAGATGGAAATCTGGCCTCCATACCATATACTAGCTCATAAGGGCCCATCCCAATGGACCTCTTGGTTGACAGTCTGTCTGCCCAAAGGGCATTGATAAGTTTCTTGTGCCAGTTCTTCTTGTTTTCTTCCAACATTTTCTTTATGATATTAATCAAGCTCTTGTTGGAAGATTCAGCCAAGCCATTGCCTTGAGGATAATAGGCCGTGGAGTGGCCCAGGGTGATGTGGAATTTATGGAAAAAATTAATCATTTTTTTGGATTTGAAGGCAGTGGCGTTCTCTGTAAAGATATTCTCAGGGCAGCCAAATCTGGAGAGGATGTTGGTTTCAAGAAATTGGATAATGGTGGAGTCATTGGCTTGCCTGCATGGGATGGCTTCAATCCACTTGGTGAAATAGTCGGTGGCTGTAAGAATCCATTTGTGCTGGCCTGAGGAAGAGGGATGGATTTCTCCGATGAAGTCAAGACCCCATTGTTCGAAAGGTTTTTCGGTTGAGATGGGTCTAAGGGGCAAGGGCAACAACTTTCTTTTGCCTTCGAAGATCTGGCATTTGTGGCATGAGACAGCAAACTTTTTTTCATCTGCAAACAAAGAGGGCCAATAGAAACCCACCTTTAAGATCTTGTCAGCAGTGGACTTCCAATATAAATGTCCTCCACAGTCCCCTGCATGGAACTCTTTCATAACATGGCCAGTTTCATTGATAGTTAAACAATTCAGCAATATTCCTTCATGGTTTTTCCAAAACAAAGCACTATCTATGACACAAAACTTTGACACCTTCATTTTTAAAAATCTCTTTTTGGTCTTGGACAATCCTGGAGGAGCACATAGGTTTAACAATATATAACAAATATCAGCATACCATGGGGATTGCAAAAACGTCTCACTGATCTGTGGAGTCGCCAACTCCTGTTCATTGTCCAGCTGGTTAATGTTTAAGGCTTGAAAATTGGTTTCAGATAGCAGTTTGGCTAAACCTTGTCCCTTTATGAGCTTGGTGGGTCTTATTTCAATGTCATATTCAAGGATATTGGCAATCCACTTGCCTCTTTTGCCTTCTAGTCCCTCTTGAGTTAATATGTCTTTTACGACAACATTTGGAACATAGGCGATCACATGTGAATATAAAATGTAAACTCAGAAATCCTTGATTGCCTTAACGAGGGCATAGGCCTGTTTCTCCATGATTTGGTACTTCAAAGAAGCATCTCTAAGGGCTCTGCTAAAAAATGCAATTGGTTTCTCATTTCCTTGGTCGTCCTTTTGCAAAAGGACAGCAACTATCGTGTGATCTGAAGCAAAATAAAAGATGATAAAATCCTTATCAAACTGTGGGCTTGTGAGTACCGGAGTTTGGGTTAGTGCAATTTTAATACTCTCAAATGCTTGCTTGGCCTCTAGAGTCCATTTCACCTTGGAATCTTTCTTTAACATGTTGCTTAACAATCTTAACAACTCAGCCATGTTTGGGATAAATCTCCTTAGGAAATTGATTTTTCCAAGGAATGCTTGCAACTCTTTGATGTTTTTCGGATAAGGGATTTGCAGAATGGCTTAGATTCTTTCCGGATCAATTTTGATGTCATCTTTTGAAATAATATGGCCTAGGAGCTTGCCTTCCTCAAGGCTGAAGAGGGACTTCTTGGAGTTTAAGGAAATGCCATATTTCCTACATGTCATGAATACTTGCCTGAGGTGCTTGAGGTGCTCTTGGTCAGATTTGGAGAAAGGGGTTAAGTCATCAAGATAGATAACCAAGAAATCATGGATTTCCCTGGAAAATGCAATGTCCATGGCCCTTTGAAAGGTAGCACCTGCATTTTTTAGTCCGAAAGGAATCTTCGTATATTTAAATGTTCCCCACGGTGTTGTAAAGGTTGTCTTTTCTTGGTCATCTGGGTGAACAAGTATTTGATTGAAACCTGAAAAGCCATCTAGCAAAGAGATTCTGGATGACCCCACTACTCTTTGGAGAATGTGGTCCATTTTGGGCAATGGGTAGTGGTCTTTAAGGGAGACTTGGTTCAGATTTCTTAAGTCTACACAAAACCTAATCTCACCTGCCTTCTTTCTTGTGGGAACAAGATTGGATACCCATTCTGAAAATCTAATGGGCGCTATAATGCTAGCCTCAAACATTCTTTTCACTTCCTTTTCAATCAAAGGGAGAAGGACTGGATTGATTCTCCTTAGTTTTTGTTTGAAGGGCTTTTGATTTGGTTTTAGAGGGATGGTATGTTGAATAACCGAGGTGTCATAAGACTTCAAGTCCTCATAACTCCAAGCGAATACATCTTGGAATTCTTTGAACAGGTCAATATACTTTGGTTTTTGATCAGGTGGCAAAGATTTGGACATTTTAATCATTTTTGGCTTCTCTGTTGTTCCAATATTACAGTCTTCAATTGCAGTGTTTTGAGGTTGCATTTTTGGTTTTTTGGGAACATTGTTTGCATCAAAGATGTCTTCTAATGGGGTGAGACCAGTAGGTAAGAAATTGTCTTTTAAATCAATGACTTTGGCCTCTATTTCAGCTATTTCTCCTAAGTGTATATGCCTGAGCTCTTGCATGTTTTTGGCATCAAAACTGATTGGGCATAGCATTTTTCTAGCCCTTTCAGCTGTTAGGGTTTGCTGATTTTGGGTTGTTGTTTGTTGTTGGTCACCCATGGCATCCATGTCAATGTTTAATTTTGAAAACTCTTGCTACATAGTCAAAAAATTGTTGATTTGTGCATCGTCCTCAAAAACTTGCCAATCTTTAATATTGTTAGGGACAACAGGCCTATGCTTTACCTCAACAGTGAAGTGGTGATTGGGTTGAAAGGGAAGCTTGCAAGTGCTAGCGAAGGTGGCTAGACTGTGAGAATGGATTTTATGGCTTCTCGATATCTTGGCAAGCTTAGATTTAGTGAAGTAATTGAGTACTTCTGTGGAAGTGGTCCTATAAGCTCTCAGCTTGTTGTCATTGGTGACAAAGTTTCCTTTCATTTGTTGGATTATTAAGTCGGAGTCACCTAGAATGGAAATTTTTGCAGCCCCAAGATCTTTGATGAGTTTAAGGCCTAAAAGAAGGGCCTCATACTCTGCCATGTTGTTGGTGCATTTGAAATTCAATCTATAGGCATGACCCTCTGCATGGTCGTTTTAGGCATTATGGATCCATATTCCTGCCCCTGCTCCTAGCTTATTTACTGAACCATCAAACTCCAAATACCATAGGATTTCTTGGTCTTGGCTAGCATTGGGAGTTGAAATCATCATTGGAGTGGGCGGATTTGGATTTCCTATTTCAGGAGGATCTCCTCGTGTGGTGGTTGCATTGTTTGCTTTGACAGTTTCTTGGGTAAGGGTAACTGATTCCTCAGTTATACCTGCTTCTTGTTTTCTAAATCCAAAGGTTTATCATCAGTTGGGGGACTATCATCATCATTGAACAGAATAAATGAATCCATATCAGAATGGATTGAGTAAATGGGAAAGTTTTGGGGCTTTTCCTCACTACTCACCACATATTTCATCAGTGTTTCTCTATACAATCTCTTTGGTTGCCCAAAGACTGAGATAGTGGTGTAAGAGAGGTCTAATTGAAGGGATCCTTGGAGTTTTTCTCCCCAAGATCTTGACAAGAGCATCCCATACTTTGGTGGAATGTCAGCAACCACCACGTCCATCATAATTGTTTTGTTGGGATATTGGACTAAAGACACACATATATCTTTGATTAAACCTAAACACTTGACCTGACTTGAGTCAAAGGAGAATAGGTCTTTGTATGGTCTCGTGATATCAAGGTTTATATTTTCCATTACAGCTTTGGTCATAAGATTGTGTGAGGCCCCTGAATCAAACATAGCATTGTGCAAAACTTTATCATGTATATGTAGGCTTACATAAAAGGGCAGAACAGCTCCATATGTTGGTTTTCCGTTAACCTCAGGACCGAATAACAGCTGAGGTGTATCATCTAAAACATTGACATCATCTTTGGTCTCTGGCATTTGAAGTATTTTTTGGATTTGTTGCCTATACACATCATGTTTGGCAAGCTCAGAGAGGGGGATGGAAATTTTAAGCTTTCTTATTTCTGCTTCTAAGTTAAATGGTTTCTCCAATGGAGTCTTTGTGTTGGTAGTGGTTGATTTTCCCCTTTCAAGTGTATTTTGTGTGATTTCCTCTTGATTATCAGCAATATGGTGAGTGATACCTTGTGGTATCTCTGTTTTGGGAAGGTTTTGCGGAGTGCTATTCAAATCTTCTTTTGTGGGAGAAGATAGCAAAGGCTGATCATTAGCGGGCTGCACATCTGTTATGTCTTCCATAGTTACTTCTTGTAGGTTTGGGATCGTCTCATCAGCTGGTTCCGTAATAACAACCGTGCATTTAATCTTCTTGGGCTATTTTGTTTGCTTTTGTTTGACGGGCTCGGGCACATCAATTGTTCTAGTCCTTAGTTTGTATTGCTTGTGTACTTCATACACAGCAGAGTCATAGCCTTGTTTGAAGTCAAAAGACTCTCCGGTTTGAGTCTGAAATTTACCAAAGTCTTGATCATCTTGGTTTTGTTGGATAAGATCGCAGTCTTCTTGTGTTAAGAAAACCTGCTGTTCACTCTTTGAACCCACCCAGTTTATATGAGTATCTTCTAATGGCTCACTAGATGTATATGCCTCCGTGTAGTTCTCTTGGAACGGAGGTCTTATATGATGATCTGGGCTGGATTGTCCAGCGTTTGGGTTGTGAGTTTTCCTAAAATTTGGGTTCCTAGCAGTGTTGGCTTGTGGCGCATCCCATGTAGACTTTCTCTCAACGATTTCTATACTATCTCCTAGTCTTTGCATGCCACTGAGAATAGCGTCGATTTTTTGGTCTAGGGCTGAAGGTTCCTCTTTAAAAGTGGTTCTTATCTCAGCTATTTCTCTATTTCTCTTGGCAATTAAGTTTGCCTCTACGCTCACAGCAACGTCTTGCATCTCTGCCAGGATTTGAGGGGCTCTTTCCCTTAACTGATAAGCCATGTCAGTATCAAAGACATCGGGGAATTTATATAAAGCAAGATCAGGTGGAGGCCTAAGGTTCTATGGGATTGCATTGTAGAGATTGTTAAACCTTGCACAGTAGTCCAACATAGCCTCCTGAGGGCCTCTTTTAATGGTGTCATATTCGGACAATATGTGCAATGGGTCTTTCTTCTTATCCCATCTATTGATAAATGTGTGGTATAAGACTTCTGGATTTGCTACGGAATTGGCTGGGAGTGCTCTAAACCAAGGCCTGACATCACCTGTCAAACTTTGGACAAAAATCCTCATTCTCACACTATCGTCGTCAATTTCATAGCTCTCAAAGTAATCTTGCATTTTCTTTGTATGCTGAAGGGACATGCAGGCACTGGTGCCATCAAAATAAGTTATTTTAGTCTGGTAGTCCTGAGGCATAGCCCCGGGGTTTCCAGGCAGCTGCAAAGGAGCATATCTATTAGCCATATTTACAGGGGCAAGTGGAACTACAGGGATGAACGGAACATTTGGAACAACTGGGATAATAGGAGTTGTGGTGGTAGTATGTGTAGTGAACGGACGTGTGGACGAGGTGGATGGAGAGGTGGATGATGAAGTAGGAAAAATAGGGGATGAGTGAAAAAGAACTTTGACAGGGGTTGGAACGCTGCTTGGCTGAACTTTCTCAGGACTAGAATCGGCTAAATCCTCTCTTTTCTCTATCTTCCTGAGGTTTCTAGGGATTAAATTTGGATTTTCAGAAGTAGCTGGGGGCTTTGGGTTTGGATTCGACCTTGTATTATGTGAATGCTTTTTGGGAGCCAGCTTCCAACTTGATAGTTGAAGTTATTTCAAAAGGTCCCCAGTGGAGTCGCCATTATGTTATCGCTCAGGTTGTCCCTTGGATCCTTAAGGGATACAGCCGAGGTAACACCTAACCAATCTTTGGACTACGGGTCCTAGCCTACCTGCAATTAGAGAGGGCTCTCTCTTCGTAATTTAGCTTTGTTTAGGGTGATCTTAGGCTAGTTATTGAGTACAAGGGGTTTTGTTTTTTGGTGGGTAAGAGGATGGCTTCAAGTAGAGAGGTAATGCATCGTGCGATAAATTTCAAACCATTGGGCATGGAGTCAGGGGAGTAGGACTGCTGGTGTGTTTTTCTTGGTCACGAGTGGGATATGGAGCAAATAGCTGCTCATGAAACAATTATTCGGGATAAAAAGGATGAAGTGGAGGTCAGAGTTGTAAGGAAACTAAGATATCTTTGATCTGGCTGACCGAGGTAAGGTGAATGGATTCTATCTAGGAACAGTTAAGATTTCCTAAATAACAATCATACATGGATGATAAAGAACTAATATGAGCCATGATGTATTCATATTAAAGCTTTAGTCAGAAGAAAACATATAGAACATTGCAAAAATTTAGTGTAAAGTGGTGTAAGGCAAATTGTAGATTAGTCCTTCTTTCTCCAATCGAAAATAGTGATAATGATACCAACATATATAAACTGATATGACAAAGGAAAGAGACACTTTATTGGTCCATATGACAGCATAAGAATTCCATGATCACCCTCCAGGCATTTAAAAGAAGCATAGTAGACAGTCCATCATCCAAACTCTTGAGTAATCTTTGATTTTTCAACAAAAAACTTTCAATAATACATCGCAGGTATGGAGTGTAGCAAACCAACCAACCGGATTGAAAGTTTAAAGAAATGAGGGGCAAAAGAATCTCTTATTTAGCATAACAACATGAAGGTGAAAGAGCTATGTCTAGGAGCTGTAAAAAATTTCTTAGATAACTACCAAAAACATGGGTGAATTTGAGGAGATATGAGGCAAAGGGAATTCATGTTCATTACTAGTTCAGATGAAAACATAAAGAAATAGCATACCTTGAGCATAGAGTGTGGCTCAGCAAATTCTAAACTAATCTTTCTATTTGCTATTTAGATGGTGATGCAAGCATATTATGAGCATAAAACATTAAAAAAACAGAGATGAGAGGCACTTATTGAGTCATGTTGCAGCTCTAGAATTTCGTAATGATCCCTACAAACATTAAAACACAGGACACAGTCCATTTTCCAAACTTCAGCAGTCTTTGATTAAGGAAATCGTACCAGATATACATAACTAGTCTCTCTCAGAGCCTATCGACCTATTTTTTTTTTTCGCTCCTTAAGACTGTCTATAGGGTGGTTTATATAGGGAAATATTTACAGACTTCCCTTGAACAGGTGTCATAGGGGAAAATATAAAAAAATATCTTTAGATCATATCTGAAAAAATATCTGTGTAGTAACTGTCTTTAACTCATCATTTGTGCTGGAAATCAATACATAAATATCTAAAAAAGAGCTGCGTTGAGGCAGCTGGCAACTCAAGTCACGCAACTGAGGGCTGTGCATTGAATCTTTTTGTCTGTATCATTTAGGCGGTTTTGTTGCCCTTAAGTGGCTTTAAGATATTTTAATATGCGTTGGTGAGCTTTGATGGCTCTGAGCTGCTTTATTTATCTTTGCGCAATCCCTTTGTTGCCGTCTTCTTTGTGTTTAAAGTCCCCTGCTCATATTCACAACTGATACTCTTTTTCGGTTCGCTGATGCTCTTTCGCTGTTGAATCAGGCTTTCTCTTCCCTCTAAAGCACTTCAAACTGTCCAATCGCCCCTGCTTTATCTCCTGTGAAAGAATTAATACAACCTCTAGGTGTATGATATTTCTTATCTGGCTGTGACACAGCAAGAACCTCCACATATTTTAAAAATACTAGAACAGGTGTTGTCAGCTGGAGATCCCATAGCAATTATGTTTTCGGGAATGTTATATCCAGATCATAATCGTTTCTTGATTTTTCTCAGATAACAGGACAAAGGGACTGTTGTATTCTCTAGTCCTTTAATTTCTCTTGATTGATTTTGGCAAATCGCTCTCTTATTAGCATAGGCTTCTTGATGTTCCAGCGCTGAAGAAATTCACCAAACGCTTTCATTTTATTAGATCCAATCATCCTTTGGAAATGGCGAAATTATCGCTATTGACAGTAGCAATTCTGGACTAAGGAAATCAAGATGGCCATCAATTGCTTGGGAGAACCCTTTCGGCGATGAGAGGCATTTCATATCGATTTAACGCAGGAAGAGAACACCTTGCATGAAGTAACGATCCAAATAGCTAGAGAAACGTGAAAGCCACCGAACCATTTCTCCTTCCACCTCCAGCTTTTCTCATGATGCTGAGATGCACGAAGCTTTACTGTTCTTTGTAATTAGAGTTGCTACACCAAGGCCTACCCATCAAAGCTCAAATATGAAATAGTGAACAAGCTCATCCATGTGTCGTAGTGTATATCGCTGACGTTATACGATATTCCCAAATTGCCCAAGCAAGAATTTTCAATGTATAAAAAGGATGTTTCGTCAGCACCAGCCTTTCCAAATTTTTTGGTACTCTTTCTCAAGTCTTGAGATCCGAGGATTAATGCCACGCTGGCTTTGAGCGCTGGATATGGATGCCGAAGTTGATAAATCCCTGATTTTACGTTACATCAATATAAACTCTTTTTCACCGCACTCCAGTAGTTGGTTGTTACAAACCATGATGATAAAATTTGTCTGTATATGTGTTTTAATTATTGCTTTTTCAATTAAGTTTGCAATGAAGAATTTCCAGAATGGAACTGAAAGTTGCCCACATGACAAGCCTGCAAGATCAAAAAAGGGATTTGGTACAGATTCAAGTACAAGAATAGTAAAGAAGTTAAGATGATGGGACTTTGAGACAGTCCAATGCTTCAGGTGCACCAGCCAAACTGACAGAAATCCTCTTCCCTCAATAACATAAGAATCCAACTCCTCCAGCCTGACAAATGGTGAAGAAATCATATCCGTGCTGTAAAGTGATTCATCAGCAATTCCCAAATAGTTTTCATCCTTTTCTTGATCCCACTTTAAAATCTCACGAATATATTTGAAGGCTTCACTGTACTGCGATCTCGAGCCTTTATTTTCCATACGCACAACTTATGGCCGCTAAGAGATGCATAGAGATCCTTGAATTTCGTTGCCACATAATAGTAAGCTTGATGGGCCAGTGACTAATTGTTTGTGATGCGCCTTTACTGGACTGAAATCCTTAAACCACTCACCTACAGTAAGTGGCACTCTGTTGGTCTTCTCCTAAAAAATGTCATATTTATTTAGTAAGAGAATGAGTGGTGTATCTCTGAAGCATGAATGCTTTACAACATTCTCAAAAAGTTCTTTACTCTAGATCATCTTATTTCTCAAGGTACCATTGTCTTCAGCCCACATTTGGTCATATTCACTTATAGAAACATAGAAAATTACAGCTCGTGCATCCTCAAACGTTTCCAGCCACTTACATCCTTCATTTAATCCTTTAGTATTTACTCTAATAAGCGGATACTTCACAGAGGGTGTTTGGACAATCAAAGTTTTCCTTATAAGGCTTTGACATAGGAATACGATCATCAAGTGAAATTTCGATACCAGCCAACCCATTTCTTTGAGTTACTCCTTCGGCATATAAAATGTCAGATTCTGATGGATCATATTCATTGCTTGATACCTCAACAACCCGTTCCAAGAAGTAACTAGCAACATCAGGGAGGATATGCAGCTCGTGGTGATTTGACTGCAAATTTTGTGAACTTTAGAACCAATTTCACCCTAGATCATATTCATTTGACCCTGGTGTCTTGAAGAAGAAACTAATTATTGGACCACAGAGTTGCTAGATTAGTGAGTTGTAATTTCAAGCAAGGAATGCCAAAGATAGTGATCCAAGATTTTCAAGTAAAGCAAATCTGGTGCGCCCTCCAGAATAATCTGACATTTTATATGGCTGCCAATTGGATTCATCATAAGGTCTAAGACATTCTGTTCTGTAGCATCCTCTTACACCTTGCCTTCTCTCATAACATTGTTTTCAGAACCACCCAAAAGGACAGTTATCACCCTTACCACCGCTTCTTTGTTTGCCTCTAGTAATTTCAAAATGGTCTGTAAGACGAGACTGCCAAAGGTGTCTACTCATAGAATTGCAACATCATTTTTGGAATATTCTAAGATCGTGCTTGAAACAACCTTCAAAATATTTGGAGAAGCCTGCAATGATGTCTTGTCCAGTTTCTTTTTATGCAACTGTGATGACAAGCCACTCAACCTGTCTGCTGGAGTAGAGGTAATGTTGTCTGAATAAAATTTATCCTGAGATTTAAGCAGTGTTCCATGACAGAGACATAGAAGGCTGCGTAAGACATGTGATCCTGACTGATTTAATTGCCATAGAAGGGAGAATGTTGATTCATCTGAACTGCAATTACCATTAATTGGGACCTACTGACTTGCAAACTTTGCTTCAGTTTCTTAATGGCTATGTATCCAAGCCCGCAATGATGTCTGTAGAATTGGTAACTAGTGGTACAAGCAGCTTGATTTGATTTATAAGATGAAGACACCTTTCCAAGTGGAATGTGAAATTTCATTTGAAGTGGACTTTGAGCACTAGCATCTTGCTGCTAGTTCAGTTGTAGATCCTGATTCTTTGGATTCTCAGGATTACAGGCTGTAGATCTTTGTGATGCACTCTGTCTTGAACACACAGAAGATTGTTGTAGCCTTTTATCAACACAGGGTGTAATATTTCTTTGATTTAGAATCATATCTTACACAACCATCTAAAACAGAACTATAGGTTAATAGTCCCTTGTAGTAATAGCAGAAAATGCTGAGCTAGTTATGGTTATATTTCAACCAATGGAGAGGATATGTATTTAGGGGGATCTTGTATATGTTTTTAGTATGGGGAGGGAAGAATAACTGGGATTTATATAATAAGTTAGAAGTTAATATGAAATTTGATGAGAAAGCGCTAAGGATAGAAATCTTATGCTTTTAAAGGGGAAATATGACTTTTATAGCGGATTAGGGGAAGTTAGCGAGTGTTTGAGGAAAGAAGGGAAATTCAGACATGCCTCTCTTGAGCTCCTCCAAATGGAAACTGCCTTATGCTTGAGATGCAAACGGATATGACGCTTGAGAACATGAAATGAAACGGATCACAAGCCATGATTCTGCCACCACAACTCTACCTATCCAGCCTACTCACCTAGCATTTTTTCTTCTTTTGGTTTGGGTGCACTTGAACTAGCATACCCAACCTTTCAACCTTTCTTTCAGCTATCCTCCTATGTAAATCGATCCTTGTCTCTTCCGGGGCTCAGATTAAGCTGATGAGCACCCTTGTTTCTCTACCTATTTACCAATCCGCCAGGTTTTAAGCTTGTTTGGACAGATATTCATCTCTATATTCTAAAGCAAGCAATTGAAACCTAGGGAAGCCACGTTTAAACTGTTTGGCCTTCCCTTGACTGAACGACTCTTCAAAATTGGAGTAAATTATCCAAATGAAACTCTGTGGAAATATGGAACCTTTGTAGTAATAAAAAGATGACATATTTGGCATGCAAACAGTCAATCATGAAATATGAACACCTATTGCAATAGGAGGCTAACAGGTTCCTATTCCTGTAGGTGTGAAGTTCCCTGCTGAACAGTGTCCCAAGACACAAGAAGAGGAAGAGGACATGTCCCGTGTTCCATATGCAAGTGTAGTTTGTAGCCTGATTTATGCAATGGTCTGTACTAGACCAAACATTTCACATGCAGTGGGAGTATTGAGCAAGTTTATGTCAAAACCAAGGAAGGAGCACTGGACAACAGTGAAGCGGGTTTTCAGGTATTTTCATGGCACTAGTGATTATGATTTGTGCTAACAAGGAAGACTGAGATGAGACAGAGTGTTGGATATTCATGAGGTGCAATCAGTTGGATGAGTAAGAAACAATCTATATTGGCACTATCAACTACAAAGGCAGAATACATGGAAGCCACTCATGCAAGCAAGGAAGCAGTTTGGTTGTAAAGATTATGTTCAAGTACGGGGTTAGTGTAGGGAGCTATAAGGATAGACTGTGATAGCCAAAGTGAAATTTTCTTGGCGAAGAACCCTATATACCATTCAAAGACAAAGCACATTGATGTTCAGTATCACTTTGTGAGGGATATGATAGAATACAAAAAGGTGTTGCTAGTAAAGGCGGACACTTTGAGGAATACTGCAGATGCATTGAAAAAATCTGTGAGCTCTGAGAAGTTCTCTTGGTGTAGAGAAACAATGGGCATTGCAGGGCTAGATAAATGACTAAAGCTCTCTTGTGGCCCCCTATGGAAATAAAACAACAAGTGGGAGAATGTTGGGTTGTGTTATATTCTTTCCATGACTAGCCCATGTAGTTAACTGGGGGGTTAAAGGGGGGGTGGATCCCCCCCTTCGTTGCGTCGATTGTGTGGCGAGGGGGTCACAAGGGGTTTGACAAGTGTAGGTAACCCCTCTCTATGGATTCTGGGGTATCGCCCCAAAAAATTTTGTTTTTTTGACCCTATATTAGGTTGGGGGGACCTATCTGTGTATATGTGTTTTATGTGTTATGATTTCGCATTGTTTTTTTTTGTGTTTTAGAATTTGTATGCAGGTAATTTCTGTATGGCGTTAAAATCTATGTGGCATAGCCGGTTGCTCCAATCTGGTTGGACCAGCTCCAAAGGATCCTGTGGAATTCTGAAGATCACCACCTTAACCTCCTGTAAAGCTTCATCAATGCTTTTGAAACCATCCTCAAAACTGAAGTTCATCAAAAATCCTTCCCTTAATATATTCCACTCCACGGTCCCATGGCAGAGCTCTATTTCCAAGTACCAATTCATGGGGATTATATCTAGAGTATGACAAAATAAGTGCACCCACTATGGCTACAACTCTTTTCCATAGACTTTAGTCCATTTCACTAAATGATCGTGTGGGTCATTTCTCCCATCATATTTTTCAGTTAATCATAATTTAGGACAACCAAATCGTAGCCTCATCATTCTCCTGTACTCCTGCCATTCATCAAAGTTGTCCTTGTGTGTATCCCACCACCATGCAAGCATAGTGCACAATGCCAAATCCAGCACTTGAAAGCGATGATCCTCAGGTACATCACTTTCAAAGGCATCCAAAAAATTATCTACGTTAGTTAAACCATCGTAATACAATTTAGTCATCATGTTACAATGCAGCGTAGATACATCATGCAACCAATTCTTCCGATGCTCCAATTCTTCAACTGAATCTAAGGTACAGGAGCTTTCGCAGTCCCATGCAATCCCTCCATCAGCTGTCGGATTAATCCCGTCTTGGTCTCACACTGTAATTTTGTAGATTTGATCCAAATCATCATCACTTTCTTCATAGTCGCGGATCGGTTCAATATAACACGGTCCTTCTGTAGGATCCAATGGTATTACAATGCGGAACGAGTTCCTTTCAAATGACATTATCCTCTTTTTCAAGTCGATGACACCATTCATATCAATATCCTAATCAATTCCAAGGAGCATGGGGTATGGATTGCTATCATCAATAATTGCTATTACTTCAAAATCAGCCAGCGCACTCAGACCTTCTATATCTATGGTGACTCCATGTAGTTGTGCCATATGGATAATATTTTTTTGGTTTGCCCTGCTTAGTTGAATCAGAGACCATTGTATCTCAGGTCTCCCCATACTCTCCTATGTCTATTTAGGAAAAACATTCACATCAGATCCCAAATCCAAAATAACCTAGTCCATCTCTTAGTCTCCTATCTGCGCAGTGAGCCTCATTTCGCACCATGTTCTTGCCTTATGTTTACAATATTTCTGACTACGCGGTGTCCCTTAGGAGCATTTTCTTTACCGTTACACTTGTTTATCAATTCTTGTAAGCCCTTCACAACCTTACTATCACGCAGAAGTTACAGGTTTCCAGAAACATGTTGAGTAGAGAGGGATCAATTTCTGTGGGCACACTGGTTTCTGGTAGTTTTTCATAAATTTATGAGGTAGATGCCTCGGTGAAGCTTTTCTTCACCTCCATAAATGTTTCCTTCATGCCTTCTAGATCTAAGTCAACTTCCTTTTGTGGGGCCTTGCAGAACCAACCATTATCTTCAGCTATTTTCCCTTGTCGTCCCTAGTCATTACTTCACTTCTCAGCACTATATTCGCATTTGGATCCTCCTCATGGGGCTCAGCCTTCATCATCTGTAATTTCTGTGTAGGGTATTGGGGCTACGCCTTATTCTCCTGCATATTAGCTATAAGCATAGGGAATTCTTCTATCATATGGTCAAACTGAGTGCAATACTGACATGACAGACATGTCTGATTCTGAAACTCCTGTGCATAGTGCCCTAGTGTCCCACAATTATAGCAAAAAACTTGTCCACGACCTCTACCAGGTCCTCCTCCTCCTCGGCCTCGCCCGCTTCCCTGATATCCTCCACACACTCCCCTAGCACCCTAATTTGGAGGCTGAGTTTTTGCTTTCATTCAATAGGTAGGCATTCTTTCCATCATCAATTCATAGCTATGATAATGGCACTCATCATGGCCCACTGATTTGCAGAAATCGCAAAATAGTTGTTGTGGTGTCTGCACAAACTTTTGCAGCAAATGTAAATTATATGTTATGTGTTTTCTGGCCACCTAAAAAATAGCACACCATAGTGTGGGTCTTGTACTTGGTCTTGCTGGAGCTTCTTGCCTCATGGGCATTGGTCCCCCCGGCCCCCCCACTCGCACCCCCCCATCTCGTGATATAATTTGCAAAGACAAGGAAGTGGTATTTAGCCCCTGGCTCTTACACTTGAGGCACCAAACTTCCTCGCGCACCTCCGGCCTAGCGTCTTTTTCATTTTTCAAGCTCTGTGATTCCAGGCAGAGGTTCTGTAACTATGAGTGAATTTGTTGAACTCCCAAAGACACGTCCTGAATAGACGTTTCATGCAATGTCATCATGATTTCTAGGGGTTCCGCCTGAGTTCCTATCTTCTGTTGTGATAAAGCGATCCTTGGGTGGGGCAGGAGCGAGGCTATAAACCACTCACGATACTGATTGTCTGTGAGGTGCATATTAGCTTCACGGATCATGCACTTCAATATTTGATATAACTCCAAGGGCGTTTCACCAGCCTTCATCGTGATTTCCTTGAATCTAACTACTGATTGTGAGTCAGACTTAGGCTTATTGAATTCCTTATTCAAAGCAGCCTTAGTGTCTACTAATGATGCCAAAGGATTATCAGTGCAGTACTTGACATACCATTTCAGTGTGTGATCTTACAGAGCGGTAACCAACTGTACCTTCTTCATATTATCATCTGTAACTTGTTGTGCTATCCACGCAGCCTCCACAACAAACCAAAATTGATCCACATCCTCACTCCCTATACCCTTGAAAACTGGCAACTTAATCGTATTCAACATGTTGAACGATGACGGTGGTGGTGGCAGTGTGGGTAAAGTTGAATGCAGTGGAGGTGAAGGTGGAGGTGGAGTGGATGGATTATGAGTTCACGAAAAACCTTGTCTTATTAGCTATACAAGACTCTACCTAAGCCTATACCATTCCTTCATCATCGCTCGAAGGAGGCCCAATCAACAAGCTATATTTAGGACTTGTTTTCCCTCGATCCCTAAAAATATTTCCACTTTTCTTAGCTCCGAACATCAAGGCAATGGCATAACCTATTTTTCACATAACAACATCTTAATCTAGGTATTTAGAGATCTTATATACTTACCTTGTGATCCTTTGAAGAAGCATCACTTTGCTTCATTGTAGCTGATAGAGGTATCAACTACGAATTCTATCACAAATCCCCCTATGACCCAATCAAGCCATTGGTCAAGAGTGTGTGCAATCTTATCTTGAGAAGCTTCCAACCTCTGCACTAGTTTTGAAGTCCACACTATTGAACTGTCAAGTCTCCACCTTCCTGTTTTGGGAATTTTAAATGTCTACGGATAAACACTTAAACCCCTAGACTAGTAGCTATGTCTAGAACAACATTGCAAAGCATTCCCTACTTTTCCTATGACCAATAGATAAAATAGGAGGCAAAGAAGCCTACATGTAGCTTTTTCTTGCTCCTTATCTCCCTCGACCAACTCTGTCACTCCTCTCTGTACCTAATCTACTTGAAGAGTACCTGCACATAGATAGAAGACAACAACCAATCAAAGCATATGATAATAATCTATTGATTAAACATAGCATGGAATCAAGTACATGATACACATATGGAAGCATAAAGTAATAACACAAGCATATGGAAAAAGCTTTGAACACTTTATTAGTAAAAGGAAGAGTTACAACCCATTGCTTGTTTCAACATCACTCCTCTAGTTCAATCCCATCCTCTCTTCATAACAAGCAAGACATTTTGACATCATTACAATACTTGAAATCAACTCAAGTCTCATACTAATAACTTCTCCCTATAATTCAATAATTTCCAATCCCTGATCACTTAGATGGGTTTTTTTTTTATAGGTAAATGAAGGAATTTATGCCATAAATGGTGATAATGAATACCCTCCCAAACTTAGAATTTAGTTCCATGGAGGAAGGGATAAGGGATTGATGCTCCTTGACTCCCTTCCTCATCCAAATATGAGCTCAATGGAGTAGATAGGTTTGAGAAACTTCTAGAGGCATCCAAACGGATAAGGAATCTTTCAAACCCTCATGTAAATTCACTCAAATTCACCAAGCGCAAGCCAAAGAGGGACCAAGTGCGCTGCATAGCACCCTGGCAGTGTATGGTTTACATTGCAACGCACCCTAATGAAGACCTAACTACACTAATCTTCTTAGAGGCAGTTTCTGGATGATTTTGGTTATGGAACTTCTTAGGAAGCTAGGCATTCTGATGGTTGACTTATTTAGGGTATGTAACAACTAAATTAGGGTTTGATGGGCCCTAATAATACTGATATGTAAGTTGGGGTTGATGTGCCCAAATGGATCTGTAATAGTTGCCTCCTAAAGCATGAAGTCGTAAATATGTATGTTGAGTGAAATGCTTTATCAAGTGGACAATGGGCTTCAAAGCAAAAGGTGACCTGCATCAATTACAATACACATATCATGATAATTTGAATTTTTCTCATGAACTCGCTGAGGGAAGACATACCCATACTCAGTTTATAAACTTTCATTACATGTAAAAATATATTCGTCTACAGATATAGACCCATGAGTGGATGGCCATGAATGTAAGGCCATTATACATTTGATTTAGTACTCGTGAAAACATTGCAGCCCAGATGGATGAAACTAGATTCGGGGTCTTCAAACTTGTTCAATATTTCGCTCAAGTACAAGTCTAACCATGTGAATAGATGTTCTGTAGTCGAACATGGGGAGACATCGTCTGATTACCATCCAATGATGTAAGCCGTGAACAGACGCGAGAGGAATCACCGATAATGATAATGACCCTCAAGGTACTATAGTACATTTCGCATGGTGTGAATAAATGATTTGATGTTAAACACCATACAAAGTATTTCGTTTGAAGGTGAGTGATGTCAACATATTGCTGGAAGCAAGAAACCCGCCATTGATGTATGCAATCCTCAAGGTACTGAAGGGGTGTTTCTAAGTCAAAACAATGTAAACTTTGAAACGGGAACTATAAACTCAAAACGGGAACTCTGGCTACAAAACCCCAAAAAAACATCAAAAACGGTGCTAAAAACGAAAAGTGTGTATACTGGAACGATGATTTTATTTTTGAGGGGTCAATTTTGAACATGTTTTAAAAATGGCACTAACTACGAAATTTACTACGAAATTTTCGTGCAAAATATAGCTTCAAAACGAAAAAGTGATGATACTGGAACGATGATTTTTTTTTTAGTGTCAATTTTCAAACTTTTTAAAAAATGCTAGTAAAACCAAATTTTTATGTGCCAAACAAAGTTGTTTATGAGGAAAAAAACACATTAATTTTTTTGGTAGAATATCATTTTTCTTTCCTAAGTATACATTCAACATGTTTTCAACCATTACGTGCCATGGTTATTTCACCTAAACATAGATGGACAAATTTATCATATCACATCAAGCACATTTTCCTGATTATCCTTATTTTAATTTTGAGCATGACAAATTCATAGGAGGTCAGGATTTCACCAAAAAGAGGAATTGGAGTCAGATTACAATGAATCTCCTCTAATGACCCTCACTAAATTGATCACCCTCTCCATAAAATATGTTCACAAAAAGTTCACAAGGAATCCCAAAAGCAAGCTTCATTTGTTCTAAAGCAACTCAATTACACCTCAAGAACCTTGTTACTCCCTCATAAATGTGTTCCCGAGAAATGAAGGTAGCATAACTTCATTTTCTATCAATAAATCCCAAACCTAGATGCTAGAGGATTTTCTCTCAAGAATGAAATAATTGGAAAAAACAAGCAAGTTCCGAGAAGATAACTCTAGTGTCAATCACAATCCTAATAATGCATCATCACTGAAATGATACCCCACATGTAGGGAGAATACGATGAGCTACCTACGACCACTTGATTTACTTTGATTAGAGTATCTAAGGCCATAATAATAATCTATTTTAATTTATTTCCAAACCTTTAAAGGAAGGTCACTGTCACTGTCATCTTATGAACCACTATAATAACATTGATGGCGTTTTAAATATAGTTACATGGTATTTTGTGTTTGTCTTATTTTGTTGTAGGTGACTCATGAGGAGCACATGGATGCTAATACCACAATGGGAAACACAACCAAAATGAGCAAACTAAGTTTGGACCTCCATTAACATCAATTAACACTGAGAAAGGATTACATTTATCAAATTCACTATGAATATCTTAACTACAACATAAAAACATCTCTCTTGGCAACAATTCTAAAAAGTCAATTAGGTCAAGAATTTACACCCAATATAAGGAGACACCCCTATTAATATGGTTATTCAATGCGTTGCTTCCCCCACTATTATCAATTATATGTTATTCGTCCTCATATCTAAATAAAATAAAAGGGAGAAATAAAATAAATGAAAAGCACCCCAATGGGGCAAGTAATGAGGAATATAAAAACCTTTTATGGGGCTATGAACATCTAGTTGGTAGTAAATGCTTATTATTTCATTGTGTTGATTACATTGTAGACATAGAAATTCATTAATATTGGAAGAATACTTTTAGAAATCCTTGAGTCATATTTAAGGAGTCTATTAGCTCCAGATCTATACAAACCCATTGGATCAAAAACCAAACCTAAAGAGAAAGTAACAAAATTTATTTTTAAAAAGTAAATGACCTTTATGGATAAATTAATATAATAAAGAAGTATTTCTTAATCCTCAATAAAAAGCTTTCAATGTTAAATGAATATATCTAATCTCTTGTGAATTCTTAATAAAATTAACTAAAAATATATTACTGTACCATAACTATAACCTTATTGTTAAAGCATTTCAAATATTTTAGACTCATCTATTGTCTTTCCATGAATTCACTAGAAAGAACACTTGGATTTTGCTTTTAAAAACTACTCCTATTTCCATTCCTTTATGCTTAACATGGTCATTTTAAAAGTATTCTTAATCAAGGTGAAAACCATAATCTCAATCAATTTTCATGTAAATATCTTAGATAAAGATGAATTTACTAGAAAACACACTTGAATTTTACTTTTAAAAACTACTCCTATTTCCATTCCCTTATACTTAATCATTTTAAAAATCTTCTTAATCAAGGTAAAAACCTAATCTCGATCAATTTTCATATAAATATATTAGACACGGATAACACCAAACTTAACGGCCCCTTGTTTGAATGATAATGAACTAAAATAACACTCTTGATAGACCATATGAAACCCCAAACTTTCTATATTATCTTCACCATAGTAACTTAAATCTTGAGCTCATAATTTTATCAATGTTACCTCCAACTAATGTCTAATGTCTAATATTATTAGACAGGGACAATGAATTTTAGTTACAACTTACATTGAAAGTCCATGTAACCCCATGGGGACACTTAATATATTTTAAGACAAAAAAAAATCACCGAGAATATGTGTTGGCTTATATATTGGCCTTGAAAATGCCCGAGAGATATAAAACACGTACCTCATTGATAAATTAGAGAAGATCAACTCGAGATATTCTTCTAAAAAAAATATATTGCCACCTAAGACACGTTATACATCTGGAAACAGAAATTGAGTAATTATGGACGCGCAGTGGCAAGTATTAGTTAGCTCTTCAACAATTGCGGCAATAATCTTTGCGATAGCGTTACTCATCTACTTAATCAAAGAAGTTTGTCGTGATCTTTTTTCGCAGCGTTGGAGGATATTCTTCATCCATGAATTGAACGATGATGACTGACGAAGTCTCGGCCTCTCTGATGAACAAATAGCCACACTGAGAATCACCCCAACAGTGCTTACTGGCCATCCAATACGAGAAATTCTAGCCTGCGAAAGATCTGCGGTGATGGCACTGCTGGGAATTGAACTGGTATTGTGTATGTATCATATTTACATTTTAACACACATATATGTATATATTAAAGTCAGAAAATCATATTTAAGATGAAACTTTTGTTTTTTTATTCACCTTTAAAATAGGCCAATGAAGTCACCCACTGGAATTATACAATGCCACATTAATAAGTGCAAAATGTCGTAAATAGTTCGGCCTAGGATTAATTCAACATAAACCATTCGACTCAGGTTGCGAGTGGCTCTTCATCTCTAATCGAGGTATTCTGTTTGTGAGATATTCAGATTCTATAATCTCTCATGAAATGAATGGGATGATGAAATGAATAAGATGTGCAGATTCTAATGCATTGAATGAGATGATGAAATGAATAAGTTGGGATATTGGTTTTATGATCCTCTTGAGGCATTGTAGATGTTTGCATTCTAAGGCTTTCTAAAACATTACTGCTTCTCTTTATTATTTGGCGTGTATAGTGTACCGTCTGTTGTTTCTCTTCCGCAAGCGAGCGAGTCTTTCTTCAAGCGAGCGTGAGATTGCCATCAGAAGTGCATCCGCAAGTGAGCGAGTTAGTGTTTTATCTTGTTCGCTTGCGACCGTTCGACTCAAGTTTCTTATAACTTGGAATCACCGCTGGGAATTGAAGAATTGTAGGGGGTGGTGTGGCGATTCTCAGAATCGCCCTACCACCACCACTAGTGGCAGGGGGGTGGCTGGGCGATTATGAGAATCGCCCCACCACCCAGCCATTCTCAGAATCGCCCCCAAACAATGCTTACTGGGCATCAAATACGAAAAATCCTAGCCCTGCGAAAGATCTGCGGTGATGGCACTGCTGGGAATTGAACTGGTATTGTGTATATATCATATTTACATTTTAACACACATATATGTATAGTCTTGAAGTAGGAGAATCATATTTAAGATGCAACTTTTGTTTTTTTATTCACCTTTAAAATGGGCCAATGAAGTCACCCACTCGAATTATACAATGCCAAACTAATAAGTGCAAAATGTCGTAAATAGTTCGGCCCAGGATTAATTCAACATAAACCATTCGACTTCCTATTTTAATTCAGTTTTGCTGCATCGGATTTGTCTTTTGTTAAATCTGAGGAAGTCATTTTCTTCAATCGTCCTTTTACTTTTTGTCATGCAATTTTGTTGGCAGTTCAATTAATTTTTACTTTTTGTCATGTATGACAATTCAACTGGGTTACATCCTTCCTTTGCTCGGTAAGAAATGGAATTGAATGAAAAGACAGGTCGATAATATTGTTAACCATAATTTCAATTCGTCAACTAAGCTATAATCCTACATTCTCTAGGTAGGATATGGAATTGAATGGAAAGCTAGGCAGTACAAATAAAAAAAGCATGGACCTAAGTTAATCTTCAACCAAATGGCTGGTTCCTTTTTGGGAGATTTTGCCCTATATATAATGTATATAAAATTTATCACCATTATTTGTATCATGAATTATAATGTTGTGTAGGTTTTATTAACAAAAATATTTGATATTGTTGACCTAAATCAATTAATTCGTATTTTTGGATTTGGCATTTGAAATACAAGATAAAGAAATACAGATATTGGATGATTGTAACAATATTTATAACTTTGCGTTCAGAACTTTCGATACTCTGTAGTTGTAGTAGCATTTATAACTATAATTTGGTGGCTTTTGGCTCTTGATATTCGATGATTGTAACAATATTTATAACTGTGCATTTAGAACTTGATACTCTGTAGTTGTAGTAGTTTTTATAACTATAATTTTTTATTTTTTCTCCTGAAAAACTGTAATTTCTTATTTTTACCCAGGATATATTATTTTGACAATTCGTTATACTGAACCGTGCAAGATTATCTGGTATTGAACTGTAGATATGTTGCTTACATTAAAGTGAAATAGACACTACCAAGTTTTCATGATGATTTAACTTAATTAACACAAACAGATTCTATAATCTCTCAAGAAATGAATGGGATGATGAAATGAATAAGATGTGCAGATTTTCATGCATTGAATGAGATGATGAAATGAATAAGTTGGGATATTGGTTTTATGATCCTCTCGAGGCATTGTAGATTTTTGCATTCTGAGGCTTTCCAAAACATTACTGTTTCTCTTTATTATTTGGCCTGTATGGTGTACTGTCTATTGTTTTTCCTCTGCAAGCTAGCGAGTCCATCTTCAAGCAAGCGTGAGATTGCCATCAAAAGTGCATCTGCAAGTGAGCGAGTTCGTGTTTTATCTGGTTCTCTTGTGAGAATTCTACTCAAGTTGCTTATAACCTGGAATCACTGCTAGGAATTGAAGAATCGTATGGTGGTTAGAATCGCCCTGCCACCGCCACTGGTTACCGGGCGGTGGCAGGGTGATTCTGAGAATCACCACACCACCCAACCATTCTCAGAATCGCCCCAAATAGTGCTTACTGGGCATCCAATACTAGAAATCCTATCCCTATTTCTATCCCTACGAAAGATCTGCGGTGATGGCACTGCAGGGAATTGAACTGGTATTGTGTATATATCATATTTACATTTTAACACACATATATGTATAGTCTTGAAGTAGCAGAATCATATTTAAGATGCAACTTTTGTTTTTTTATTCACCTTTAAAATGGGCCAATGAAGTCACCCACTCGAATTATACAATGCCAAATTAATAAGTGCAAAATGTCATAAATAGTTTGGCCCGGGATTAATTCAACCTAAACCGTTCGACTTCCTAGTTTAATTCAGTTTTGCTGCATCAGATTTGTCTTTTGTTAAATCTGAGGAAGTCATTTTTTTAAATCGTCCTTTTACTTTTTGTCATGCAATTTTGTTGGCAGTTCAATTCATTTTTACTTTTTGTCATGTATGACAATTCAACTGGGTTACATTCCTTCCTTTGCTCGGTAAGGAATGGAATTGAATGAAAAGACAGGCCGATAATATTGTTAAGCATCATTTCAATTCGTCAACTAAGCTATAATCCTACATTCTCTAGGTAGGATATGGAATTGAATGGAAAGCTAGGCAGTACGAATAAAAAAAGCATGGACCCAAATTAATCTTCAACCAAATGGCTGGTTCCTTTTTGGGAGATTTTACCCTATATATAATGTATATAAAATTTATCGCGATTATTTGTATCATGAATTATAATGTTGTGTAGGTTTTATTAATAAAAATATTTGATATTGTTGACCTAAATCAATTAATTCAGATTTTTGGATTTGGCATTTTAAATACAAGATAAAGAAATACAGATATTCGATGATTGTAACAATATTTATAACTTTGCGTTCAGAACTTTCAATACTTTGTAGCTGTAGTAGCATTTATAACTGTAATTTGGTGGCTTTTGGCTCTCGATATTCGATGATTGTAACAATATTTATAACTGTGCGTTCAGAACTTGATACTTTGTGGTTGTAGTAGTATTTATAACTGTAATTTCTTATTTTTTCTCCTGAAAACTGTAATTTCTTATTTTTACCCAGGATATATTATTTTGACAATTAGTTATACTGAACCGTGCAAGATTATCTAGTATTGAACGGTAGATATGTTACATTAAAGTGAAATAGACACTACCAAGTTTTCATGGTGATTTAATTTAATTAACACAGAAAGATTCTATAATCTCTCATGAAATGAATGGGATGATGAAATGAATAAGATGTGCAGATTTTCATGCATTAAATGAGATGATGAAATGAATAAGTTGCGATATTGGTTTTATGATCCTTTCGAGGCGTTGTAGAAGTTTGCATTCTGAGGATTTCCAAAACATTACCGCTTCTCTTTATTATCTGGCATGTATAGTGTACCATTTGTTGTTTCTCTTCTGCGAGCGAGCGAGTCCATCTTCAAGCGAGCATGAGATTGCCATCAAAAGTGCATCTGCAAACCAGAGAGTTCGTGTTTTATCTGGTTCTCTTGCCAGCATTCGAATCAAGTTGCTTATAACCTGGAATCACTGCTGGGAATTGAAGAATCGCCGGGTGTCGCTCCGCCACCGCCCCACCACCACCACAGTGGGGCCGGACGATTCTCAGAATCGCCCCAAGCACTATTACTAGGCATCCAATACCAGAAATCCTAGCCCTGCGAAAGGTCTGCGGTGATGGCACTGCTGGGAATTGAACTAGTATTGTGTATATATCATATTTACATTTTAACACACATATATGTATAGTCTTGAAGTCAGAGAATCATATTTAAGATGCAACTTTATTTTTTTTATTCACCTTTAAAATGGGCCAATGAAGTCACCCACTCGAATTATACAATGACAAATTAATAAGTGCAAAATGTCGTAAATAGTTCGGCTCAGGATTAATTCAACATAAACCGTTCGACTTCCTATTTTAATTCAGTTTTGTTTCATCGGATTTGTCTTTTGTTAAACCTGAGGAAGTCATTTTTCTAAATCATCTTTTTACTTTTTGTCATGCAATTTTGTTGGCAGTTCAATTCATTTTTAATTTTTGTCATGTATGACAATTCAACTGGGTTACATTCCTTCCATTGCTCGGTAAGAAATGGAATTGAATGAAAAGACAGGCTGATAATATTGTTAACCATCATTTCAATTCGTCAACTAAGCTATAATCCTGCATCCTCTAGGTAGGATATGGAATTGAATGGAAAGCTAGGCAGTACAAATAAAAAAAGCATGGACCCAAGTTAATCTTCAACTAAATGGCTCGTTCCTTTTTGGGAGATTTTGCCCTATATATAATGTATATAAAATTTATCGCCATTATTTGTATCACGAATTATAATTTTGTGTAGGTGTTATTAACAAAAATATTTGATATTGTTGACCTAAATCAATTAATTCATATTTTTGGATTTGGCATTCGAAATACAAGATAAAGAAATACAGATATTCGATGATTGTAACAATATTTATAACTTTGCGTTCAGAACTTTCGATACTTTGTAGTTGTAGTAGCACGCAAACTTTCGATACTCTGTAGTTGTAGTAGCATTTATAACTGTAATTTGGTGGCTTTTGGCTCTCGATATTCGATGATTGTAACAATATTTATAATTGTGCATTCAGAACTTGATACTTTGTAGTTGTAGTAGTATTTATAACTGTAATTTCTTATTTTTTCTCCTAAAAAACTGTAATTTCTTAATTTTTACCCAGGATATATTATTTTGACAATTCGTTATACTGAACCGTGCAAGATTATCTAGTATTGAACTGTAGATATGTTACTTACATTAAAGTGAAATATACACTACCAAGTTTTCATGGTGATTTAACTTAATTAACATAGAAAGATTCTATAATCTCTCATGAATGAATGGGATGATGAAATGAATAAGATGTGTATATTTTCATGCATTGAATGAGATGATGAAATGAATAAGTTTGGGATATTGGTTTTATGATCCTCTCAAGGCATTGTAGATGTTTGCATTATGAAGCTTTACAAAACATTACTGCTTCTCTTTATTATCTGGCTTGTATAATGTACCGTCTGTGTTTCTCTTCTGCAAGTGAGCGTGAGATTGCCATCAAAAGTGCATCTGCAAGCGAACAAGTTCGTGTTTTATCTGGTTCTCTTGCGAGCGTTTGACTCAAGTTTCTTATAACCTAGAATCACTGCTAGGAATTGAAGAATCCTCGGGTGGTGGGGCAATTCTGAGAATCACCCTGCCACCGCCTCGCCACCACCCGAAGAGCCACAACAATGGTAGATAAGAGAAACAAGTTTATAACAAGAGCCACAATAGTGGTGGATGGAATTTTGTGACAAGAACGGAAAGGACCATCTACCTTTGACTTTGCTTTGCTTCTTACTTAGGTATACTCTGTAACATTTTCTTGATCTGCACTTGAAACTGGATCCAAGATCATTCAAGCTTTATTCAAGACAAAAATCTCTTTTTAGGATAGAGAAGTAAAAACTATATTTGAGATCTCTCTTTTACAAATTTGCAATGGAAATTCTTGATTAATGTCCCAAAAAAGTCATACATATGAGTGTACCAATATAAATATGTTAGAAAAGAAAAAACTATTGTAATTAAATAAATAAATTTAACAATTTCATATATAAACATTAAATAAACATGGATAAAACAGGCCAACTAAGTACAAAAATCGAGACATGGATAAAACAGACTAACTACATACAAAAATCGAGACAATGAATCTCGATAATACAATATATATCATCAAGTGACTAACTACGAACAAAAATGGAGACAATGAATCTTGATAATACAATATATATCATCAAGTTCATCGCAAATAGATAGTACATTCATTTGTGAATAATCATGTTCCTCTTAAAATAGATATACTATTTAATTTCTTAAGATGGATATACTATTTACTTTCTATTTGTACCTATATAGTTTCTTTCTTACATAGAGATACACATAATAATTATGAAGACACAAAAAGAGAGATAGATATTTACGTTGTTACAATAGATAAAAAAAAAAAAAAATGTGAACTTTTTATGAAAATAAGGCACAACACATTCATATTATCATTACAAGAAATTGAAGAGGTTGAAAAACAAATCTAAAATAGCATTTGTGCTCAACAATATGTTGGTTGAGCCTTGTGATGTGAACTGCTTGTTTGTTGTCAATGCCCTGTAAAAGAGTTGGATTAAAGATATTTTAGAACTTCATTTCCAAAAAGGCAAAAAATTTATTGTAATTTTTTACTTCATTAAATAGATCGTATTTTGTCAACATTAAATGGATTGGATTTTGTCAACATTGTTAGCAAAATGTACGCCACGAAATCAAATGAAAAACAGGCCAATCGATGTACAGTTGTATGATATGAAAAATTGATCTTAATAAGCCATTTATGTGAAAAATGATTTTATTCGTTTTGATTAGGTCTATTGAATCAAATTGGTTTTCTATAGGTTTTTTTTGAGTATGTGAGGTTTCTATTGTCTTATTAATTCAAGTGGAAGAGATATTTCTGACATATCATTAGATTATGAAGTGACATTGACATAATTAAGATTTGGGCCATACCCTTTTAGAAACAACAACCCAAACTAAATGATTAGTTATAAAGAATTAGAAATTTCACAAATATAGTAAACCAATATTAAGTGTGGTTTATGGCCTTAAATGAGTTTTGGAGGGTAAACTTTGAAATGCCACAAAATTGAAATTAGAGGTCAATAGAGTGTGTGAGGTCCAATTATTGGATAGAGTTCTTGATAAAATGCTCCTATAACATTAGAGTTAAACATGAGGCATCTCAGGTCAAGTGCCTAATGGTTAAGAGCATGTGTTTCCTCCTAAAAGGTCATAGGTTCAAAAACCAGAAGGAGTTATAGTAGGTATGCCTTCGTAGACAATAATCAAATCGTTACATGGAGGTGGGTTTATTATCCCACAAACAAGGGGGTTTCATACACCAATTTGGTGTCTGGCTTGGATATGACCTTAAAATTGGATAATAATAATAATTAGGATATAGATTGTTAGAAATTCATAATCTATAAGGGTAAAAGCATGGAGCTGGGTTACACGTTTTGGCAAGAGATGGCACGTTTGGGTGGAAAAAATGATTGCTCAATTGAGCCCATTTTAAGCGCTCGATCGAGCTATTTGAGCACTTAAACAATGTAACCCAATGTTATTTAGGAGCTCAATTTAGCCATGTCTTTGTGACAATCAAATGAAGGAAATTGGATTTTGGATTTATTTTCTGGCTCAGGTAAGTTTTATTATATGGAATTGAATTTCAATATGTTATTTATTAATTTATATGTCATTGTACTAATTTATTTCATTATTTCTTTTGTGCTTGATAATTAGGTACAACACTAGCATGTTGCCTTCAAAAAGGAAGAAATTGCACTGCAATTGAAAAAGATCCAATACAGTGCAATTTCATTAAGCAAAGAATTAATGCCCTTCAATTTCTTCCAAATGTAATGGAAGAAATTGGGTTGAAGAAAGGGGACTTTAGTGAATCACGTGTGGCAAAAAAGGCAAAGGAACCCCAATCACCATTACATGGAATATTTTGAAAGACATTAATTGGGAGATTCGCAGACATTAAGATCCATTAGAAGAGGAAAATGAACAAAAGGAAGTAGAAAATATTGTGGAAGAAGGCAATGATAAAACCCTAGAGGACGAAGAGTTTGGATTACATGACATTGTTGATTAAATTTAAGTTATGTTTGGAAATCAAGCTTCACAATGTTTTGACTTTGACATTTTATGAGAAGAATAAACGCTCAATTAAGGTTGTTATATGTTTAATATTTCTAAGATGTGATTTTCGCATTAATTTTTAATTTAATCATTATTTTTTGAAAAAAATGGTGATTATTATTTTTTTTGACATGAAATTCATAAAAAAAGCTATTATTTATCCACTTTTAGTTAAAATTATCGTATAAAAATTGTGATTTTGACATGTCAATTCTAGCAAAAAATTATCAAAACGTGTAGTTTTTAGTTATATTTAGTTAAAAAGTTATTTTATGTCATTGTTAAAAAATATTGTTTTTAGAAACCAATTATTTCATGTGGATTGAAAAATTAATTAAGGATATATAAATATGTAGAATAAAAAAAATTCTAAATATCGACCTCCTAATTTAAAAATGCAAAAGAATAAAAACCCCACTAAAAAAAAGTTAAAATAAAAAGAAAAAAACAAGAAAATGTGAAAACAACGACCACTTAAAGAATGATCAAATTTACAAAATAATTATTTACATTTTATACATTAGAAAATTTAAAGCCAAAAAACATGTCTTTTAAAAAAAGGGGTGATGCAGAATACTCACTTTTTTAAATCAGCATGAAAATCACTACCATTCTAAAACGTAATGTACATAAAAAAAATTAAAGTGCCAAAAACTATGCTCTAAAAAAAACATGTGTGTTCTGCATCACCCCTTTTCAAAATCAGGTCACTTTTTTGCTATCTCTACGAAACGGGTAACAGTATCAGTTCCCGTTTCAAAGTTTACATTGTTTCAACTTCTTGGATGATGTGCTAATGTCGACAAGAAGTGACTCATCACAGAAGGGCCTTGATGTATCGCACATCAACAACACGAAACAAGGTAAATGATTTTGGAGATGAAAAATCGATTGACGACACAAGGTTCAGGAATGGCAGTCATGAAAATGAAGGTTTACAGTATTGTAAAGGATGAAGTTTGAACTGAATGACTTCTTTTGAACATGTCGACGACGCTAAGATGAATTGGTAGCATTGGCCCAAAACAAAGTAATGGATGGTATGATAGACCAACGGTGTGATAACCATCAAGCTGAATGACCCAACCCACATAGTCACGGAGATGAGGTAAAAGTGTCTTGCTCAAGAGCGACTTGCTACCATAAAGTTTTCACAACTTTTCCCCATTTCCCCGGTCATTGTTGACTAGTACCTCTTTATTTTTTATCAAGCTTGAGGAGGATAAAATATTACCCTTCAGGTGAATCCATCGCTATTTGATGCTTTAACAAGTCTACTGAAGGCGAAACTTGGTCTTGTCTAGATGGACAAGTTTGTCGCTATTTGATGTTTTTAACGAGTTTAATGACAAAGATAACTCGGCCATTTTCATGTTTAGGGAGTTTGGAAATGGATGAAAAGGAAACTCCACAAGTTCCTTTTCATAAAATAATCTCTCAAGTCCGAAAAAGCATAAAATAGTGCAAGAGAGATATCGTTTTCAATCCTTTAATGAGCTGAAATGGACAAGCACTCAGCAATATTTTCATATTTAGAGAGTTTGAAAAGAGCTTAAAGACGACTTGAAGGGGTTCCTTTTTCATTTTTAACAAATCTCGAAAAAGAGATAAAAGTTTGTTTTGTGGTCAAAGATGTTCAATTTACATTTGAGCACGTGAAATTCTACATTTCAATTGTTAAACCTGCTCAAAACACCATCAAAATAGATTCAAAATACATGTTCCATGGATAAAAATGAATAAAAACTAATGTTTAGTTGATCAATGTGCAATAAATAAACATAAAAACAAGTTTTATCATTCATTTTTACCATTTCACTTTTAACCTTTGATTTTGGTTCTCTGGAGCAGTTTTACCTCGAAGTTCACTAGTTGATTGCGGAGGATTCAGTGGACCATTCCTCATGCCATCTAGACCAGGTATGAGCTATCTCTATTCTCTTTCATTTCATTCCATTTATTTTCAGTTTTAAGCAAAATTTTGAGTTTTTGAGGCCCCTAGGGTTTCATTTTTTAACCCTGGATCAGCGCACCCTTTCAGTATCGAAAGGTGTGCTGCGTTACACACACCCAGAAGGCTATATGCATTGCAACGCATTGTATCTAATGGAGGGGTACACTGGGCACAAAAACCAAATTTACGCAATTGTTTTCTCCCAAATTTTCCACTGCTTTTTGCAAAAAATGGAACCTAATTTGTCGAATGGTTACATTGCAGACATTCATTGGATCAAAATGGTGATTATATGGAGAGAACGACAACATGAAGAACAATATATGATTGCCCTAAACAATCAGGGTATGGTTGAGGTTCTAAGGAATTGTGGGTTACTCAAGTATTTTCGATTATCTAGCATGTGGCAACAAATTGAGCTTTTACAGTTCCTTGTTCGTTTTTGGGATCCTACAGATCAGGCCTTTCACATCAGGTAGAAAGTAATCCCTTTTACCATCAATGATATATACTTTCTGACTGGCTGTCGATGCGGGTTTCCCCCATCTCACTATTATGATTTACCAAAGGAGGTGAATCAGTGAGAGATTATATACGACAGTTCTGTTGGGAAGGAGCTCAACCTAGCAGAGACGGAAAGATTAACATCAAGTATGTTAGTGATTTACCGTTGAGGATGATCCTCTTTACCCTTGCCAAACTAGCTGGTAGTGCAACACTACACTTGGAAAACAGATCATACATGATTGTGCTTTAGAGTGTTTAGAGCCAAAAGTGTTCAATTGGTGTGTGTCAGTTCTTTCATCCATGAAAGAACAACTGACCAAATTAAAGAATGGAAAGACAAAAAATTTTGGCTATGTGTCGATCATGATTTCTTTTGCCCTAGAGAGAATACCACTTATGCAGCCATAACTCATTTCACTGGGAGTACCTAGATCTAGAGATCCATGGATGCAGAGATGGGTAGATCTTATGGCTAGACATGCTGGTCATTCATTGATCTCATTACCCCTGCATTCTTTGAGTGGTTTGATCGATAGGATATGGCCTTCACAGAATATCCATATTCAGGAATGGATTTCGGTGGTGATCTAGATTTAATGTTATTAGTTGGAGCATAATGGAGTGCTATAGGTAAATTGTTTGACCAAAGTATTTTTGACTTTAAAATTTCTACATTTTTTCTGTGTTTTTTTATTATCTCCAAGACTAAAAAAAACATTTTTTCAATGTATGCAAATGTTGGACCTGTTCGACATGTGGGGCATCAACGAGAGGTAGGTGAGCCAGCATAGAGACCTGTTGGGAGAGCAGTTCTCCAAGACTTAGATTTAGTCGAGAGATTGGCTTAGCTACAGGATCACATAGAGGGTTTGACCCTAGGTATTCTGGATGTCTAGATCGAGGAGTTTCCTATGCCACTGCGATGCCACACCATTAGTGTGCTGAGTTGTTGGATGAGACTGTTACGTGTGATAGCACATGCTGTGACCTGTTATCATGAGCAACACTAGTGTACTTAGATGTTTTTTGCATACATTTTGAGTTTTTGGGTCAGATGAGCAATTTTTGTCTTGGACACAAACTATTTGTAAAAACTTTTAACACAACTATCAATTTTACTTTCAGAGTTTTATTATGGTTAAGTGATGCAATCCTATTCAATTGATGATGTAAATTGAAAATATTTAATTTACATATGGCGCAAATGTCTATTTAACACATAATTTGCTAGAGAATCAGTTAATGTGTTTAAATTTCTAGAAATATGATGATATTGAATAAAATCAAAATACCTTTCCAAAATACGAACTCTAAGGAATATGTGATGAATTGTTGGGTTTCATATGGTATAAATGCCAGTAAGTTGTAGTACACTGAGTTGTGAGTCTAGCCTAATGATGTTTCGACATATGCCAAGTGAAATGGCATCAGAGAGGAGTTCAATCAATGCGCAATACTTAGCGATATTTTTTGTCGATCGTCCAATACATATCCCTCTAAAACTCACTAACTCGCCGCTTGGAGCGAAAATGGCCCATGCTGGAGAGGATAAATTCTGCGTACTATGACTAGCACCATTGGTGTAACCAAAAAATGGTTCTGAAAAATTCGGCATCTGCAACAAACACAAAGTGGATTACTTAACCAAATAAGAACTCTAAAAGAAGCACACACACACATCCAATCAAAACATATATACAGTGAGTTTTACTACACTTAAATAAGCATAGTAACGTTTAAGGTACAACCCATTTCAAGGCTGCGACAATGGAATCCCATCATAATCTACTAACTCATAGGCACCTTTCATCAAAACACACTTAACAATGTAAGGGCCCATCCAAAGTGGTTCAAATTTTCCTGCGCCAAGTTTATCAGACTCCTGATCTTAAAGTAAGACCAGGTCACCTTCTGAGAAGACACGAGGCTTGCCATTTTTATCATATTGTGCCTTAATACATTTTTTGTGTGCTTCATTAGCCAATGTGGCATCATGATGAGTTTCATCCAGATGGATTAACTCTAAGAAACGTGCTTCTTCTTTAGAAGTGTCGGTTAGTAGGCGAATTGCGAGTTTGAGAGACGAGATTTTACATTGGATTGGTAAGATTGCTTCCAAACCATACACCAATAAAAAGAGTGTAAATCTAGTCACATTTCTCACCAAGGTTTGGTATGCCCACAGAGCCGAGTATAGGATTAAATTCCAATTTCTTTTATGAACTCCAATCATTCTTTGCAACATACGCTTAAGGACTATGTTGATAGCCTCAACTTTTCCATTAGCTTGCGGGTAGTATGGAGTCGAACTATCATGTGACAGTCCTAACTTGGCGATCAACTCAACCATCATGTGATTGCGAAAATGTGATCCATGATCTGTAACTATGGCTTGTGGTACACCAAACCTGGCAACCACATGGTTGAAGAAAAATAAAGTAGTCGTTTCACCATTGTTGTTCAATGTTGGCATCGCCTCAGCCCATTTGGTAAAATAGTCAACGACGACTATAATATACCCATGCCCCTTGGTTGACGTGGAGTTACATGTCATAAAGTCAACGCCCCATTTTGAAAATGGGCCAAAAACAATGACTGGATGTAGTGGTGTAGGTGGTAATCTGTTTTTTCGGTCAAATATTTGGCAAGCATGGCAACTTCTGACAACAATAATGCAATCTCTGAATATAGTGTGTAAGAAGTAACCAACATGGAGAATTCTCTATGCGGTAGCATAACTAGATAAATTCCCCCCACAAGCACTTGAATGACATTCATACAAAGCTTTCTTGGCTTCCTCATGAATGAGACACCTACGTAAAATTGTATCGACAGCACAATGGTAAAGGGTATCACCAATGATTAGATAATCTTTGGCTTAGTATTGAGTACATCACTATTCAGAGCGAGAGGCATTAGGCTAAAAAGATTGGGTTTAGAGATAGACCAGTATATCCCCATACCATGGATCACTTGATGAGATAAGAAATAGAGACTCATCCAAGATTGATGCTTCTGATGTTAAATCATTGGAGGATGAGGGAAGACCGCAAAGTAACTTGGCGAAGACAAGAGATTTCTTTGATTTAGACTTGATGAAGTCTAAATCAAAATCCTGCAAAATTACTATCCATTTTGAACATTTTCCCCCCATCAATTGATGTGACAAAATGTATGTCATAGGGTTGCAATCCGATATAATGGTAATTTTACGGAGGAGGATGTAATGACGAAATCTTTGTACAGCTTGTACGACTGCCAAAGATAACTTTTCAATGTAGGAATACTTACTTTCTATATCGTTGAGATTACGACTTAAGTAATAAATAAGATGTTCAATTCCAATTTCTTCTTGGACTAAAACCATACCAATGGTTGTATCTGTAGTGGTGAGATACAGGTAATAGTCCTTTCGATAGTTTGGGGCATACATTAATGATGCTCTAATTAGGGAATCTTTGAGAGTATCAAAGGAAGCTTGTGCAACCTGATCCTAATGGAAGGGTGCCTCTTTCTTCAATAGACATGTAAAACCTTTAGCCAACTCAACATAGTTTGGAATGAACCTCTTCATAAAGTTTGCCTTCCCTTGAAGTCTCTGTAACCGTAACAAGTTTGAAGGTGGAGGCAAGTCAAGAATTGTCTGAACATTAATTGGATCGAGTCGAATTCCATCTTTTGAGACTATGAATCCAAGTAATCGATCAGAGCCAACACAAAACAAACACTTGTGTGGATTGAGTCTTATCTTGTAGAGTCGACACCGTAAAAATATTGCTCTCAAATGTTGCGGGTGATCAGACCGCTTTCGTGAATGAGTAGGTAAATCATCTAGATAAGGTTGAACAATGTGCTTGATGTCATGGAAGTAATAATTCATTTCCCTTTGAAATGTAGCTCCTGCATTCTTCAAACCAAAAGGTAAATTTTGATAGGCGAATGTGCCCCAGGGACAAATAAAAGTTGTTTTAGATTGGTCCTATGGGTGGATATTGATTTGATTGTAGCCAGAAAATCCATCCATGAACGAAAAGATTTCACATCCAACACATTCGTCAATAATCTAGTCATTAAAGGTTGTAGGATAATTTTCTTTTGGACATGCTTGATTTAAATCCCTATAATCGACGCACACTCGAATTGTCCCTTGTTTTTTCATTACTGGAACAATGTTAGATACCCAGTCGGTAAGAGGTATAGGAAAAATGAAGCCAACACGCAAAAATTTTTCAACCTCTACTTTAATGGAAATGGTTTTATTAGGATGAACAGGTCGAAGTCACTGTCGTACTAGTTTGACATTAGGGTACATTTTAATCTCATGTTCAAAAATACTTGAGTCAATTCTTGGCATCTCCTCATAATACCACGCAAAAATATCTCTGAATTCATGAAACAGAGCATGGTAATTATCAATTTCCAATGGAGAATAGGATTTTCCGACATGAATTTTCTCTACAACATTAGGCTTGATTGAAATGTTTATAGAAATTGTTTCTCCTATGTTGGACAAATTGCGCTCAGAATCTACAGCATCTACTCTAACAGAATTTGACAAGAAATCAACAATTGATGGGTGTTTTAACTCGTTTGAATAATCTTCATTATCATATGGAAGATTGGAACCATGATGATAACCACCCCACGGTTCCTCTCTTATCATCATTGATTGGATGATTCCTTCATCTGTAAAATGTATACGGGAAAAAGTATCCGAAGAGGTACCATATTCTAACGACCTATCTACCCATACAAAAGTTGAGTGCGGATTTGGTTTTGCCGCACAAGCTCGAAAGATTGATTTCTATGATAATTCCATGGGGCTTAATGGAAATACCTCAACATTACTATCAACTTCAAATTGGTTGGAAATCCTCCTTAAATCAGATGAGGTGGAGGAAATCATGTTGCAGGTTTCTACTTTTGCCACTTATGCCAAATCAGATGGTGACGGGAGGGTAAAAGTACCCATTAGGGAAGGATCTTTAAAGAGACCTACTCTAACACTTTGAAGTGACAACGGGGGTCTGTGTACCAATGGAATGCTTCCCATAGCCTGTGAACTATTGGAAAAGAAGGCTAGATGATCAATGACTGTGATTCCACCCTTAAAAGGGAATGCAATAGTACGAAAGTACATGGAAACCATAGCAACCATACCATATACCCAAGGCCTTCCTAGTAAAATGTTGTAATCGAGGGGTCTGTCAACTACCTCAACTTCAGCAGTAACCGTTTTGCCCCCTAGTTCGACTTGCAGGTTACTCAAAATCCCACATGGAGTATATGTTCTTCCATCAAAAGCTTTCAACGTGGTTGGTGATCGAGACAACGGTGGTGAACCAAGTGTTTTCCAGCAGCGCATGGACATGATGCAAGTAGATGCCCCCTCGTCAATAATAGTTCGGTGAACATTCTTATTGAGAGCTTTTACTTGGATTAGGAAAGTTAATTGCGTCGGTAACTGTGGTGAATATCTCGCATGGTTAAATACTACAAGATTTGAATCAGTAGCATCTATTTCGCCTATTGCTGATAGTAAAGCCTGTTTCTGGGAGGGACAATTTTGCAACACCTCGAGTGTCGGCATAGCTGAAGGTGATTGAGCAATATCTTCTATGTTATAGTTTTGAGCTGCTAGAGCCCGAGGGTTGAATGGAAATTTGTGTACAACTCCCTTCGGTGGAATTCAAGTACAATAGGTGGAACAATTTCAGATGAAGTCGAGGTCAAAGGATTAGGTTGATCAATGGCCTAATTATTCGATGACAACAGATTTCCATAATCTTTGTTTCTTGTTGAAACCAAAACATTGTTTTTGAGGCTTTGCAATGGATAACATAATTACTTGGGATGTGGAAGCATGGTCTGTTGCAACCAAATGTGTTTCTGGGGTTGGAAACTGATCTATCAACACTGTCGATGTCTTTGAAGTCTTTAAAAGTTTAGAGACCTCAGAGTGATGTGGACAATCTCTTGTATAATGCTTATCATTACATATCAGACATGGATAACAAGGTTTCCTTGCCGCGGTAGAGGAATCAAATGATTTCTCTGGAGGGGAATTTTCTTGTTTCTTTTTGTTCTTCCCCTTTTTCTTGCCTACTGGTTGCTTTGGATTTTTGCCTTTGTCAGATGACGCGACCTTAATCTCGGAGGCAAGAGTATTTTCTGATGCATTGGTAGTTTGATTGAAAACGACAAGAGTTTGACCAGATGGTCTTCTTGCTGATTGTGTGCTTGAAGAACTAATCACACCGTCATCGGCATGAGAGTCCTTAGTCGATTGTGGAGGAGGTGGAACAGCGAAAGTTGGTCGAGGTGCATTGGAAATTTTATCATAAAGCGTATTGGATTGTTTTTAAATTAAATCCAAGTATTGGCCACGAGCAATGACTTGCTCTTCTGTGATGACTCCACCTTTTGCCGCATCCTCGGCAATTGATGGCAACAAGGATTTTATGAACCACTCAGCTAGAAGCTGATCAAGGACATATGTCTTAACCATTCGACGACGCCGCCGCCATTCATGAATGTGATCTGATATATGGGTAGCAGTAGTCTGTTTAAAGTTGTTTAGGAGTTCCGTTCTAGTCTCGTATCTGATAGGTAATTGGAAGTGGGTCAAAAATATAGTGGCTAATGTGGTGAAGTTATCGAAAGAAGCTCTTGGTAACTCAATGTACCATTTAGCGGCTGGACTAGTAAGTGTTCTTTGGAAAAGACGAAGTCTAATTGAAGTGTCATTTAAGGAGTTAGATGAACACCACAAATGAAAGGTCATAACATTATTTGATGGGTCTTCTTTAGGATTTCTGTTAAACTTCAGAATGTCAGATGGTAACTTATGTGGAATTACCGGCCACTAAGGTGCATATAATATTGGATCATTAGTGAGCTGATTTAAATCCGGTATTTCTAAATTTGCTACAAATGGCAACTGTCAATTCAAGTCAGGTTGATCATACCCACGATATGATGGAATTGCCTAGGCAATAGGTCTTTTCATACCAGCATAGGGCATCTGCATTTGGTACCCTTGGTATGGTTGTTGAACAAAACCAGTGTAAATTAGTTGTTGATAACCAGGTTGAATAAGTGGTTGTCCATAACCTGCAAAGCCTTGTTGACCTTGACCTTGGTAAGCTTGAGATTGAATAAAACCAGCTTGAGTCTATGAAATAGGTCCAAACTAAGGTTGGTACTGCTGGAATTTGGGTTGTTGAAATTGAGGCTATCACAGTTGTTGAATCAATTGTTGTTGTTGTTGGTATAACTGTTGTGGATTCAACAGTTGTTGCTATCTAGTAATGAAAGTTTGGCCAAGTTGTGAATAAACTATATTAGTGTAATCCTGAGTTAGTCTAAATAAGGGTACACTAACTTGAGGTTGTTGTTGGACTCCAGAAACAAGTGGTTTTTGTATAACAACTTGAGGAATTTGAACTTCTTGACTTGAAACTTGTGATTACAAGTTAGAATGATCAATTTGAAGAGGTTGAGATACAACAGTTTGAACTTATGACTATGGTATAGTAGTAACAACAGGTGTAGTAGGAATAGTTGACACAGTTTGCATTGGTTGTGTTGGATACACAAGCCTTGTTTGAACTGGCATTATTGGTTGCCATTGACAAACTCTAATTCCAGGTTGACTTGAATACTATGGGATATTACCATATGGTAGTACCCTGGAATAAGGAGGATATGGTGAATAGGCATATTTCTCTCCATATGGTGGAAATATAGTATTTAATGGATACATAGGTCTTGGCTGACTAGATTGCCTAGCTTAATACTGATATGCAAGATCAAACTGTTGAGTTCCCATTAGAGAAGAACCAGATAAAATTCTGGTTGAGGGCATGGGTGATGACCATGGTGTAGAAGCAACCCCTGATTGGGTTCCAGATAATGACTGGTAACAAATCAATATGGACGCTTCACCATACAGGTGTGACTCAGGTGTGGTAGAAAACATCGAAGAAGTGACAACAGACAAATTTGTTTCAGCTACATCAGATGATATAGTCTAATATGTTAATGGATGTTCTGCCATAGTTAACTGGCCCAAAAGTTGTCCTAAAGATTATAGGGGTGCTTGAAAAGAAGCAATATCAAATGAAGCAAAGAAATCAAGAGTGTTTGGGTAAACATATATCCCAGTTCCAAAGTGAAACGGGGTTCAAGGTGTGGAATTTTCTTCCAATTCCTCCTCTATGGCAATCAAACCTCGTGGAAGAACTTCACCGTCAGGTCCGTAAAATATTTCTGGTATTGGTGAAGTTGAAGTTTCAATAGTTACTGATGTATGAGGGGTAACCGGTAAAGTAACAACTTTCGAATGTTCAACTTTGAAGTCCAGATGTTTCAGTAAATGAACAACAGTTTCAGTAAGAGGTTCCTGAACAACTTTAGGTTCAAGTGTAACTTCTGTTTGAACGGGGATTGTTTCTGGATTAACTTCTGGTTGAAATGATTCAAATTCATAGGTGCTTTCTTGTTGAGCAATCTCAAGTTGAGGATCAACTTGTGGTTGAACAACTTTGGTTACTATTTCACTGGGATCAGTGTTAATGTCCTCAGGTAATTGTGAAACTTCTTCTTTAGGAACGGATGTACCAGAAATAGTTGGAGTAACTGGAGTCTCTGTACTTACCAAAATAGATGATTCATGTAACTCAGATGAAGAACTAGGAGTTCTTGATGTACTAGACTCAGTTAAGCGAGACCGCTTTACCTGAATTGGTGTCGCTTCAGGAGGCAAAGGCAGTTTTCTCGCTATTCTTAGCGAACGATGAGGTAGGGGTTGATGTTCCTCGACGATTTCTGATTAATTTTATTATCAAGAAAGAAATAAACCAAAAATGGGTATACTAGGCAAAAGGTTTAGCAAGCAACTATGAACTACAGAATACCTCCTTGTGAACCAAGAAGTACGAGCAGGCAATATCCCCGAATGTTGTGTTTGACATATCACACTTGCAAGGTGGTCGACTCAGTTAATTAAGGATGGAAAAAAACCTAGAGTTGTCCTCCCATATATACGCGAAGGTACATGGAGGCCTAGTCCGTATAAGCACTGTCTAATGCAAAACCACACAGTGAGAGAATTCCCATATACTTTACGTACTATAACACTGCCCTATATACCCGAAGGTACATGGACGAGCTATGATATACTCACGTACATGGAATGAGGTATCACACATGGGATGTATTGAAGACAAGTTAGTGATAGCTGCTTTGTTTTACGACGCCGGAACACGTCTCTGACCTAGAACCACTAAATGTTTGTGTTAATGACAATGCTTCATTAGGTAAATTGATGTTTATTCTAAGTTGATCTTCCTTAGGAATTTTCCTTTCAAGTTCACCACGTGATGTAATATGAAATTCCTAGGAATGCAACTATCATGATAAGCATTCGTTCCATTCAAATTAACGATGAAAATCCTAGCTACTTAGAGATAGAGCAATCAGATTTCTTTTGATCAAATAGCAAAGAGCACAATCTAAATGTAAATTCCCTACACTATTCCTTATCAACACACACAAAATTTTTCAATGCAACAGGCATGCATTTCTTTTCAATTTCCCTTAACGTGAATGAACAAAAAGGAAATATGCACAATTGATCAAAAATCACTTTTCATAAAAATGACGATTTTGCGATAATTTCTTTTCAAGGAAAGGAAGACTTTACGACACTATAATTTTCAAATAAATGAGGAATTACGACACTTTCAACGAAAATACTAATCATTTTCACACATAAATCAATCAATCTTTCATGAATGAAGTTTGATGACAATTCACTTTTCGAAGGAAAAGACGATTTTACAACACTTTCTTTCGCTAAAGATCAATCGATCAAAAAACTAACTTTTGACTATAGATTGAAAATGATAAATTAAATACATAAGAAACATTTATCAATCCTAGTCTAAGTAGGGCCAGATAAGGAGATGAAACACTTTTCAGAGATGAGACATCATTAACATTCGGTAAATCTTTCAAACAGGAGAAAATTGGCTCAAAAACTTCAGTTCCTAGATTGGAAACTGACCCTCAAGGGATCAGTGCAGGCAGCAGTGAGAGACACTGCACCGAAGTGCATTGGATCTATGCAGGAAGTGCATTGTAGCACATTGTGTCGTTCATTGCACTGCACTGGTGACAGTAAGCAATTTTGAAGACAATATGGCATAGTTTTGGCTCAATTTTAAATGAAAGAAGAATGAAATTCAATGAATGACCACATGTACAGTATGTCAAAATGTCTTAAGAGGTTGTTAAGCTACTAAGATGGATGATCACTCCCCAGTGGAGTCACCAATTTGTTTTTGGAAGTTTTAGTGTCTATGGATAAATGCTTAGACCCCTAGACTAGTAGCCAAGTCTAGAACAACAGTGCAAAGCATTCTCTACTTTTCCTATGACCTATAGATAAAATAAGAGGAAAATAAGCCTACCTGTAGCTTTCTCTTGTCGTTGCCATTAAAGCAGAGGTTGAAAACCTTTTGCGTGCTGGCTTCATTTTCCCTGTACCTCTTACCAACTAGGTATCTAATATTGTTCCAGTTATTAAAAAACAAGGGACAATTCGAGGGTGCGTCAATTATAGGGATGTAAATCAAGCATGTCCAAAAGACAATTATCCTACACACTTTATTGACTAGATTATTGACGAATGTGCTAGATGTGAAATATTTTCATTCATGGATCGATTTTCTGACTACAATCAAATCAATATCCGCCCATAGGACCAATCTAAAACAACTTTTATTTGTCCTTGGGGTACATTTACCTATCGAAAGTTTCCTTTTGGTTTGAAGAATGCAGGAGCTACATTTCAGAGGGCAATGAATTATGCCTTCCATGACATCAAGCACATTGTTCAACCTTATCTTGATGATTTACCTGCTCATTCACAAAAGCGGTTTGATCACCCGCAACATTTGAGAGCAATATTTTTACGATGTCGACACTACAAGATAAGACTCAATGCACACAAGTGTGTGTTTTGTGTTGGCTCTAGTTAATTGCTTGGATTCATAGTCTCAAAAGATGGAATTTGACTCAATCCAATTAATTCAGGCAATTCTTGACTTGCCTTCACCTTCAAACTTGTTACAGTTACAAAGACTTAAGGGGAAGGCAAACTTTCTAAGGAGGTTCATTCCAAACTATTCCGAGTTGGCTAAATGTTTTACATGTCTATTGAAGAAAGAGGTACCTTTCGATTGGGATCAGGTTACACAAGCTTCCTTTGATGCTCTCAAATATTCCCTGATTAGAGCATCATTAATGTATGCCCCAAACTATCAAAAAGAATATTACCTGTATCTTTCCGCTGCAGATATAACCATTGGTATGGTTTTAGTCCAAGAAGAAAGTGGAATTGAAAATCATATTTATTACTTAAGTCATAATCTCAATGGTACAGAAGGTAAGTATTCCTACATCGAAAAGTCAGCTTTGGCAGCCATACAAGCTGTACAGAGATTTCGTCATTACATCCTCCTCCATAAAACTACCATTATATCGGATTGCAACCCTATGACATACATTTTGTCACGTCAATTGCTAGGGGACTATTCAAAATGGATAGTAATTTTGCAGGAGTTTGATTTAAAATTCATCAAATCTAAATCAAAGAAATCTCTTGTCTTTGTCGAGTTACTTTGCGATCATCCCTGATCCTCCATTGATTTAACATCAAAAGCATCAATCTTGGATGAGTCTCTGTTTCTTATCTCGTCAAGTGTTCCATGGTATGGGGATATATTGGTCTATCTCCAGACCCAATCTTTTCGGCTTAATACCTCTTGCTCTAAACAACGATGTACTCGATACCATGCCAAAGATTATCTAATCATTGGTGATACCCTTTACCATCGTGGTGTCAATATGATTTTACATAGGTGTCTCACTCATGAGGAAGCCGAAAAAGCTTTGAATGAATGTCATTCAGGTGCTCGTGGGGGGCATTTATTTGGCTACACTACCACACAGAGAATTCTCCATCTTGTTTACTTCTGGCCAACTATATTCAAATATTGCATTATTGCTATCAGAAGTTACCATGCTTGCCAGTATTTGACCGAAAAACTAGATTACCACCTGCACCACTACATCCAGTCGTTGTTGTTGGCCCATTCGCCGAATGGGGCATTGACTTTATGACATGTAACCCCACCTCGATTGGGGGGCATGGGTATATTATAGTCGTCGTTGACAATTTTACCAAATGGGCCGAGGCGATGCCAACATTGAATAACAGTGGCAAAATGGCTACTTTATTTTTCTTCAACCATGTGGTTGCCAGGTTTGGTGTACCGCAAGCCATAATTACAGATCATGGATCGCATTTTCTCAATCACATGATGGTTGAGTTGAACGCCAAGTTAGGAATGTCACATGATAGTTCTAATCCATACTACCGACAAGCTAATGGACAAGTTGAGGCTATCAACAAAGTCCTTAAGCATATGTTGCAAAGAATGATTAGATCTCATCAAAGAAATTGGTATTTAATCTTGTACTCAACTCTGTGGGCATACCGAACCTTGGTGAGAAATGCGATCGGGTTTACACCCTTTCAATTGGTGTATGGTTTGGAAGCAGTCTTACCAATCCAATGTGAAACCTCACCTCTCAAACTCATGATTGATCTGCTACTTGACACTTTTGAAGAAGAAGCATGTTTCTTAGAGCTAATCCATCTAGATAAAACCCATCGTGATGCCGCATTGGCTAATGAAGCACACAAGAAATGTATTAAGGTGCAATATGATAAAAATGTCAAGTCTCATGTCTTCTCAGAAGGTGACCTGGTCTTGCTTTATGAACAAGAGTCCGATAAACTTGGTGCAAGTAAATTTGAACCACTTTGGATGGGCCCTTACATTGTTAAGTGTGTTTTGACAAAAGGTGCCTACGAGCTAGTAGACTATGATGGGATTCCATTGTCGCAGCTTCGAAATGGGTTGTACCTTAAATGTTACTATGCTTAGTTAAGTGTAGTAAAACTCACTGTATATATGCTCTGATTGCATGTGTGTGTTTGTATTTTAGAGTTCTTATTTGGTTAAGTAATCCACTTTGCATTTGTTGTAGATGCCAAACTTTTCAGAACCATTTGTTGGTTACGCCGATGGGGCTAGTTGTAGTACACAAAATTTATCCTCTACAGCATGGGCTACTTTTGCTCCAAGCAGTGAGTTAGTGAGTTTTAGAGGGATATGTATTGGACGATTGACAAACAATATTGTTGAGTATAGTGCGTTGATTGAACTCCTCTCTGATGCCATTTCACTTGGAATACACCGAATCATCATTAGGCTAGACTCGAAACTCATTGTACTAAAACTTACTGGCATTTATACTTTTCGAAACCTAGCAATTCATCACATGTTCCTTAGAGTTCGTATTTTGGAAAGGTATCTTGATTTTATTCAATTTCATCATATTTCCAGATGGGAAACTGAACCTTAAGGGATCAACGTAGGTAGAAGTGAGGGACAGTGCACTAAAGTGCACTGGATCTATGCGGGAAGTGCATTGTAGCGCACCGTGTCCTTCATTGGGATGCACTGGTGACAGTAAGCAATTTTGAAGACAATTTGGCACAATTTTGGCTCAATTTTCAATGAAAGAAGACTGAAATTCAATGAACGACCACAAGTACAGTATGTAGAAATGTGTTAAGAGGATTTTAAGCTACTAATATGGATGATCACTCCCCAATGGAGTTTCCAATTTGTTTTGGGAAGTTTTAGTGTCTATAGATAAATGCTTAAACCCCTAGACTAGTAGCTAAGTCTAGAACAACAGTGTAAAGCATTCTCTACTTTTCCTATGACCAATAGATAAAATAAGAGGCAAATAATCCTACCTATAGCTTTCGCTTGATCCTTATCTCCCTTCGCAAAATTTTACGATGCTGGAACAAGTCTCTAGCCTAGAAACACTAAATGTTTGCATTAATGACAATGCTCCATTAGGTAAATTGATGTTTATTTTAAGTTGATATTGCTTCGAAATTTTCCTTTCAAGTTCACCATGTGATGTATTCTAAAATTCCTAGGAATGCAACTATCATGATAAGCATTCTTTCCATTCATTTTAATGATGAAAATCCTAGCTACTTAGGGATAGAGCAATCAGATTTCTTTTGATCAAAGAGAAAAGAGCACAATCTAAATGCAAATTCCCTACACTATTCCTTATCAACACACACAAACTTTTTGAATGCAACATGCATGTATTTCTTTTCAATTTCACTTGATGTGAATGAACAAAAAGGAAATATTCACAATCGATCAAAAATCTCTTTTCATAAAAAGGACAATTTTGTGATAATTTCTTTTCAAGGAAAGGAAGACTCTATGACACTTTCGTTTTCAAAGAAATGAGGAATTACGATGCTTTCAACGAAAAGACTAATCATTTTCACATATCAATCAATCGATCTTTGATGAATGAAGATTTGACAACAATTCAATTTTTGAAGGAAAAGACGATTTTATGACACTTTCTTTCGCTAAAGATCAATCGATCAAAATAAACCAACTTTCGACTATAGATTGAAAATGATAAAGTAAGTACATAACAAACATTTATCAATCCTAGTCTAATTAGGGCTAGGTAAGGAGATGAAACACTATTTTAAGAGAAAATACATCATTTACATTCAAAAATCATTCAAACAAGAGAAAATTGGCTCAAAAATGTCAGCTCCTAGATGGGAAACTGGCCCTCAAGGGATCAGTGCAGGCAGCAATGAGAGACAGTGCGTTGAAGTGAACTGGATATATGTGGGAAGTGAATTGCAGTGCACTATGTCCTTCATTGGGATGCACTGGTGATAGTAAGCAATTCCGAAGATAATTTGGCACAGTTTTGGCTCAATTTTCAATGAAAGAAGACTGAAATTCAATGAACAACCACAATTACAGTATGTAGAAATGTCTTAAGAGGGTGATAAGCTACTAATATGGATTATCACTCGCCAGTGGAGTCACCAATTTGTTTTGGGAAGTTTTAGTGTCTATGGGTAAACGCTTAAACCCCTAGACTAGTAGCTAAGTCTAGAATAACAATGCAAAGAATTCTCTACTTTTCCTATAACCAATAGATAAAATAAGAGGCAAAGAAGCCTACTTGTAGCTTTCACTTGCTCCTTATCTCCCTTGACCAGCTATGTCACTCCTCTTTGTACTTAATTTGCTTGAAGAGTACCTACATACAGACAAAAGACAACAACCAATCAAAGCATATGATAATGATCTATTGATTAAACATAACGTGGAATCAAGTACATGATACACATATGAAAGCATAAATGAGTAACACAAGCATATGGAAAAAGCTTTGAACAATTTATTAGTAAAAGGAAGAGTTACAACCCATTGCTCAATTTAGCATCACTCCTCTAGTTCAATCCCATCCTCTCCTCATAATAAGCAAGACATTTTGACATCATTACAATACTTGAAATCAACTCAAGTCTCATACTAACAGCATCTCCCTATAATTCAATAATTTCCAGCCCCTAGTCACTTAGATGAGTGGTCTTTTTATAGATAAATGAAGGAAATTATGCCATAAATGGTGATAATGAATGTCCTCCCAAACTTAGAATTTAGTTCCATGGAGGAAGGGATAAGGGATTGATGATAGTTAACTCCCTTCCTCATCCAAATACAAGCTCAAAGGAGTAGATAGGTTTGAGAAACTTCTAGAGGAATCCAAATGGATAAGGAATCTTTCAAACCCTAATGGAAATATGCTCAAATTTGCCCATCCCAGGCCAAAGAGGGACCAAGTGTGTTGCATAGCACCCTGGCAGTGTATGGTTTGCATTGCAGCGCACCTTAATGAAGGCCTACTGGCACTGATCTTCTTAGAGGAAGGTTCTGGATGATTTTAGTTATGGAACTTCTTGGGAAGCTAGGCATTTTGATGGTTGACTTATTTAGGGCATGTAACAACTGTATTAGGGTTTGATGGTCCCTAATAATACTGATCTATAAGTTGGGGTTGATGTGCCCAAATGGATCTGTAACACTTCCTTGGTCATCTACCAATTTAGCTATCCACTCGAATAACTCAATTGGGAAGGTGCAGAAGAAAATTTCGTGTATTTCTATGTACAAATATTTTTCCAACAATTGTTATTTTAACATACGCAGATCCCTGTTTTCTTGCACCACGAATTCGTGGATCTTCCTATCCAACCACTTCTCAATTTCCTTTCTGGTCGGATTCCAATGACGTGACATCACAAGTCTCTTTATGCAGATCCTGGTCTCGGAAATGGAACCACTTGTTGGATTAGTGGGTCCTGACCTAAGTTTAGAGTTAGTTGTGCCAAGAAAAACCCTACACTACCAGTCCTTTTGGAATTAACCCATGTAGCGTAGACTGAAGTCTCACCCGAAGAAGTATGGGGGGATGCTAGAACCAACTTTCCACATCCAAGTATCATTGTGATGTCCTTTTTGTGTCCTAGATCTACCTTCATGCAAATCTCTAAACCCTTAAGGCTTGGTGTTGTAGTTTCCTTCAAATGGCCTATGGAGTAGGAAGATTCTCTCTGCGAACACATACAATCCATCTAGCCTAGGGGAGAGGGCCTAGCCACAAACAAGATAACCTAACATAAGTTCCTTTAGATTGGGAATGGAAAAGATCCTACCTCTTGTATTGCTTATCCTTGTTTGATGAAGTCCTTGTGTATTTTCTCCAGCGGTCAACTCCTTAATGTTAATCAAGTAGCTAAAACAAATAGACAAGAAACCAAAGCACACATGATAGCATACAATAGATTTAACCTACTTAAGAGGCTAAGGAGTCTTAAGCTACCAAATACCATATGCGACTGATATAGGAAACAAAATATCAGTTGTATTATTATGACAAAAAGGAAAGTGGAACCTTCACCTTAGCGTTGCAGGTTTCCTTCGACGTGTCTAGGTTCCAACACCACTTTTAGAATCCTATGATTCACCTAAAACAATAAAATTTCAAGGCTTCTTCCTCTTTTCTCCAAACCAAACAAACTAAAAACTTATTCTCCCTTTACAAACACAAACTAGAAGTCTAAGGCTATCAAGAGTTGTTTTGGATATCAAGATTTTGCAGATTATTCAAGCCCTTTCATTAGCTAGCTGAGGTTGGAATAGGAGAAGTTTATATAGCTTGAGAGAGGGGACATGGATCCTCTTATGATGGGGGAGGTCTTATCCCTTTTCATTTTTTCCATTTTAATAGGAGAAAGGAGCCCAAATAGTCTCTCTCAACTCTATCTCAACTAACCATTTACCAAACTTCTGTTCGCAAAGCTTCTAGACCTAGAGCTTCGACTCCATTTTTAAAACTTTCCAAAAGAGGGTCGACATGGGTAATGGATGGATACCAGTGTTGATCGATGCTAGCCTCAGTGTTAAACTCTACAAATTGGTGTGGGGAAGAAACTAAGGGACATCGTCGACCTTTAAAACTGAGTTTGAAGGAATATTCTCTAGAAATGATGTAAGAGGGACATGTTTTGCAGATGAAGAGTGATGTAAAGACATGTTCTTCATGATAGGAAAACACATGAGGTTCACTGTAGAGGTCCTATAGGATTGAGGAACGGGGAGTACAGGGACAGTGACAAAATGTTATGTAGCGAATGCCCCCTAAAGCATGAAGGATGTACAAGAGTGAGGGGTGGAATTATTTACGGGTAGATGCATGGAATCAAAAAATTTCATCAGAAAACCTGCAAGAAAGGATAGATAACATATACATCACTAAAATCTATGATAAAAGATACATGAATTGTGGTATGGACGCGGCCATCCAAAAAAATATCATGTAAATGGATCCAAGGTATGGGCGCATCCATCTAGTAGGAAGGATCATATCTACCCCAAGGTATGGTTGCAACCATCCGTGTATAAGCATGATCATGTCACATCACCTTGCAACCCAGACTTTTGTAATTTGAGCCAAGGGTATTGCACTCCAACACGACCCAACCAAAGTGCAAATTCTAATATGTAAATAGATGTGTCGAAGTCAAACACACTACAAATTCGCTTGATTGTCGGTCAATGATGTGAACCGTTAACAAGTGCGAGAGAAACCACCAATAATGAGAATGGTTCTCAAGGTACCAACAACACAATTCATGGAGTGCGAATAAGGAAATGAATTCGAACACCAATGAAGTCACTCTGTCAAAATCCAATGATGATACCCTATCATCGAGTGTGAATAACTTGCCTTAGGGCATGCAAGCTCTAAGGTACTGGAATGGAGTCTCTCGTCCAACTTCCTAGATAATGAGCTAAATTCGACAGGAAGTGACCTTGTCCAAGGAGGGCCATGATGTATCCCACATCATCGACATGAGACAAGGGGATGAAATGATTATGGATGATACATAAAATCAAGAATGAGTGTAAACTACAAAAGGATTAACTCTTGAACATATCGGCGACATGACTTCGGAGTTTAGAAACTCTTTGGATCCATAGGATCGGAGGTCATGATGATGTGGCAAAGATCAAATGGAAAGGAAAAAAGTGGATGACCCAAACCCAGGAAGGTTAGTGATGAAGTGATGATATCCCAACCCGACATGAAGCAAAAGAGTGTCATGTTCAAGAGTGACAAGCTGTGGACACAACTGGTAAAAATTTTCCATTTTCCCCACCATTCATGGCAGGTACCCCAATTATTTTTTATCACAAGCTTGAAGGGGATAGCATATGCTTGTAATATAAGTACATCCTTTTGATGGATACAACCTAGTAAGATTAATGATCCCTAGGAAAGAGAAACTCATGTATTTCATGGTGATGAATCCAATGTCTTCAAATTTTAACGAGTTCAACAAAGGAAAAGCTCGGTATCTTTTTCATGTTTAGAGATTTTGAAAAAGACACGGAAAAGAAAGCTCCAAAAGGTCTCTTTTCGTAAAGTTGTATCTCAAGCCCGAAAAGGTAGAAAACAATATTCGAGAGAACCTCTTGTCCATGTCAACCAAAGAGTACCTTTTTCGTAAATAGTTTATCCTAGCCCGAAAAGCAGGTAAACGTACACTGGGTAAATGACGTTTCAGAACCATTTATGAGGTCAAAATGACAAGAGATCGACAATCTTTTCGTGTTTTGAGAGTCGGAAAAGAGATTAAATTAGACTTCCCATTTTTATTTACGTTAATGAGTCAAAAAGGGAAAAATACTCAACAATCTTTCCATTTCCATTTTTTACGAGTCAAGAAAATAGCTTAAATACGAATCCAGTTTTGCATCATCATAGGAAGACCATCATTTGTCCTTGCACAAGAAGAAAACACATTATCCATTTCTAAGGAAAAATGGCGAAAAATACTTTTAAAACCCTAAAACATAGTCAGGAGCTTATAAAAAGGGGAGAAAAGTAAAGAATTTCACCATTTACCTTTTTACCCCATTAGAGAAATTTTTTACCCACTTTTTCCCTAGATCTTCAAGAGTGGATTGCTCCAGATCCAGGAAGTTGATCGTCAAAAAGTTTTTTGTAGGTAAGATTCATGGCCCTAATCTTCACATTGGTACCTGTTTTTAAGAATTTAACTATCTTTGCAAGGGGATTTAAAGGGTTTAAAGAAAAAAATTGTTGACGGTTGGCACGGGATCTGGGCAAGGAACCTCGCCAATCATTGGCTTTTAATATGGGGTCCTGCACTGTTAGCACTTCTATTTTAAAAACAGGCGCATTGATGTAGAGAATCATAATTTTTTTATTTTTTCTCAAATTTAATGCTTCAGAACAGAATTTTCCCTTTCAAGGACTGAGGTTGAGTTAAATGTGGGGTGTTTGCAGGAAAATCAAGGCAAGAAAATGGTGATTGAGTGGAAAGAATGTGAACATGAAAGAATAGACCAAATGGCCTTAGAGTGTTTAGACTGTCTTGATGCATTGAGGAAACATGGGCTCCTCAAGTTATTTTTGACACCATGCCTATGGGCTCGACCTGAATTACTGCATTACTTGATCAGTCTATCGGATATTGGACGGGAGGTATTCATGATTCACGACCAAGAGCTGGAAATGGAGACTTTATATATTTATTTCATTACTCAACTGTATCGCAGAGGGGAACCAATCCAACTATATGGAGGTAGACATATTGGGGTGAGTGTATACATGCTCATTGCCTAACATTTCCCAGGAGCTCTGAAATATACAAATGGCAAGATCGATATTATGACAATGGATGATCTTATATTGAAGGTGGTGTTAGAGCCTAGATTTACCTCAGGCTGAAAAGGTAAGCTTCTAGGTCCACATCAAACCATGCTCAGCCTCGTAGCTAGCCCTATGAGGACAAGAGAGGAATCTCTCTGGGTCAATCTTAGAAAATGATAATCAAATGGGGTTTGAGATGACTGATTTAGCAACTAATCTTAGGCTAGGTATGAAGTGTAAGGATTTAATTTGATTTTTCTTTTTTTTGGGGGGGGGGATTTGTTGGAAAAAGGGAAAAGCAAATTTGGGTCCGGGGATGAGGCCTAGTTTTTGCAGAGTTTTGATTGGAGCAAGGAAAGCAATTGTTTTGATGTTTTGGAATGAATGAATGGATGGATCAGACTGGCGAGGAGCTAAGGAGGGCAAGAAGGTCTCAAGGGTCCTCCTCAAACAGATGAAAACATGTAAAATTAAACAAAATTTCAAGGTAGAGCATAGCAGTCCAATGGATTCTACCTTAATCACTCATTTGTTTAATTTAAGAAGAAAAGAGAAGGGAAAACGATACACATAAACATCGGTGAACTTACAATTACATGGAGAAAAACATCATCAAAACACAGAGCCACATGGATCCCAACAAGTGCTGCAAAACCCCGGTCTTTCCTTTGCGAAAAATGCAGAGATAAAATGTACAATGATGTGCCAAGCAATCCCAAGTATCCAACCCTAAAAATGACTCAGAAAATACATGATATAGAACATCCTAACCCATTCCCATGCCTCTAGGGGATGAGCTCATCATTCTAGGAGATGTTTCAACCAATTCTAAACAAGGCACTGAAATCTAGGCAATCAAACAACTTGCCTCTATATGGAAGGAAACTTATTCATTCATTTAATTTTCACTTTTTAGTGAATGAATCCTATAGAACAAGTAAATATGTACCAAAATTACATCATGGTTATGAAATTACATCATGGTAGATCAAGAGTTACATGAAAAAATGAAACTAGTCAAAATTGGGCGAAATTCTGAGCTGTATAGTGAAAAATAGGCAAAAATCCTCTATGCGTTGTGCCTGATTCTCTATGCATCGTGCCACTTTGGAGCTGAATTTGAGGCCCTTCCCGGAGTCCAAATTGAGCTCATGATAGCTCGTTGGAAAGCCCTACCTGTCTACTTTCCAACCTAAGTGGAATTTTTTCAATTTTGTGTCCATTTGCTCCTCCAAAAATCAAATCTCCCAAGACTGCTTCTTGTGTGTCAAAATAGGGGCAGTGAGGTCAGTTTTTGAGTGTTTTTGACCTCTTGAGGGTTCAAAATTTGCCCACATTAAAAATCCAAAAATGTAAAGTTTTTAAGATTTGGAGCCCTCTAGAAAAAGCGAGCACCACGTGGCAGAGCGCATAGGGAGGCAAAACCTATTTTTTAGTGCAAAAAATTTCAAAATGCCAAAAATTGCTCCAAATTTCTTGAAATTTGGGCTGGACCTTCTCTATCAAGTGTTATGCTGGGCTAAATAGGCTTCGACCAATATCTAAAGATGTTCATGCTCTTTTTACCTCTTTTGCTTCTTTGTTGCCTTCTTTAATTTTGCCTTCAGATTCCTTATTCGTGCCTTGGAGCTCATATTTCACGCCATGTAATGATAGGCTATGCATCTCAGCAATGCTTTGTCCCTATTGACCCTGACCAATAGCCTCTCTAAGTGGATGTTGACTCTCTCGAGCCAAGACTCCCGATCATCATTAATCTCTTGCTCCAATGAAGTGAATTCAATCCTCCTCCTTTGGGTAGCTTGGCGATTCTCCCTGATGTTTCGTAACTCCATAATCACCTGTTGATCCTCAAGCTACTTATTTCTCTGCTCCAAGTATTTTATAATCCACTTGGCCCTCTCCAAGTTGAGGGACAAGCCTTTGATCTTTATTTGTTGCTCCTGGATGATCTCTCTAAGATTTGCACTTTGCGGGCCCATGTCTGTATCGTCATCAGGAATAAGAATAAGTCTCGCGCACCTGAATGCCCTTCGTCCCATATTGGCCTCTCGCCTTTGTCTTATACCTATGGTGCTGATGTCAGAAGTGAGGCCCCTTCCACAGTGGCTGGAGATAACACTCGCTTTGCTGCCGTGAACAACTGCCTGGTGCCCTTCTGATAAGTAATGAAAACCGGTATAGTAGCAGTGTGTGGATCATGGCCTTCATGCTGATGAGAAGGTCCACCTGTCTCATGCCCAGCCTTTGGAGGTCCTTGTGAAACTCTGAAAAACTCACGGGAGATGAAATCATCCCAAGTAATGCCCTGTAATCCAAGCCGATGAGCAACCAAAATTTTGATTAGAGCAAAATGGCAAATACTGTTGAACTGCTGGTGAGGGGTCTTGTGCTGCACAAGGGTGGTCATCCTTTCTATGTTTCGGCATATGAAATAAGGAATATTCATCATCTGTACCCAGGTGAAATGCATGAGCAGCTTGATGTGATAAGCATATAAATGGGAGAACCGACCTTCACAGCTGAAATACTTCATGATTAATTTCATTAGTGGAGCATATTCATCTTTGAGATATCGGAAAGGAAACACTCTCTTGAGCTGCCTCAAGAAACCAGGCTTAATATATGGCTCATAATGTTGCTGGTCAATCTTCTGCCTCTTGTTCCATGGCTCTCCAATGTTAGGTATGCCGGTTGCTATTGAGATGTATTCTGGTGTAAGTGTGAAGGTGACACCAACTAAAGTGACTTGATCACCATGTAAATGCAGTACAAACAAGTGAGCCAACTCATGATGAAATTGAATATTAGTAACCTTCTCACAAAACTCATAACATGACTGATACTGGAAACAAGAGATGGCAAGAGGGCATGCCTGCAATTCAGTAAGGGTGGTTGGTTCTTCTCTAATATGTCTGCCACCTCTATGAGGCCTCCGAGGTGCATGTCCCTCCATGGGTGAGCCACTTTGGGTCTCCACTTCATAATCAGATGAATGACCAGATGGCATAATTGTTGTTATACAAATTGCCATGGAGAAATAGATGCTGGTGTATGAAACTGTGTTGGATTGTCCTTTAGTGATGTGCTTGACCTCTGCCACCAAGGGGAAAACAATGAAACATGGGACTATTAGGAGAGAGGAAAATAGTGAGGGATTAGGGGCTATTGGGATAAATATTTATAGGGAAATATGGGAGGGTTTGGGGGTTTTATGTATAGGGTTAGGGTTTGAGGTTTTGGATTTGAGAATTTGGGAAAGAGAATTTGGGAGAAGGAATTAATGAACCTAGGGGGGGTAGGGAAACTTAGGGAATGATGAAAACAAGGGAGAAATGGGATGGAGGAGTGAATTTGGTGACAAAACAATGATTTTGAAACCCTAATGGCAAGTTTCCTTGAGGTAATTTAAGAGGTAGGGTTTGATGTTTTTGTTTTAACCATTATCATCCATAAACCACTATAGCCTATCACAAAATTGGATGAAACACCAATATGTAGGCTCTACCTGGAAAATTCGTGCGAATTATCGACAATTTGGGACAATTCTTAGCAGTTTCAGGCCTTTTGCTATGTGCATTGCGCAACTCGCCCAATGCGCCCCGCCTTCTCAGTGCGCCACGCCCGTGTTATTTTGCATTAGGTTCTGAGGCCCAATGAGCTGCGCCTCACCAGTGCACCACGCCTTCTGCCCAGTGCGCCGCGCCGACCAATTTTCTTCCAATTTCACCCAATTTTTCACTTGTTCACAAAAATTGCTTTGAGTTGCTTCCTCTTTGTTCTTGGCATGCAAATGAACTTCCAAAACTTGGAGACATGTTTTATAGATTGGCTTTTCCAATTAATTTTGCCAAAAACCCATTTTCATAATGTTTTGCCAATAACTTTTATTTCAACCTCTGTTTTGGACCTTTTTCGCCGCTTTTTCACTTTGTAATGAGCGAAATGACCTGAGCTTGGCTTGTCTTTGTAGGTGTTGGAGCTTCTTAGGCTAAGGAAAGAAACGAGGGTGAAGATGAAGGAATTTGCAATGAAAAAAACAAAATTTACATGATTTTTGTACAAATAAAGCTAAATACTCTGTTTTTTCCTCAAAACAGAGTTTTGAGGAAAAACACATTTTCGAACACTTATTAACAAAATTTATTGATGATAAAACCTCCTCATGGCCTGCTGGTGATTATCGGACACTCTGAAGTATTTATTAACAAAACCCTAATGAAACCCTAGACCTACTTGACATTGAAACACTAAAGACAACTTTTGCACTTTTTAATGAAAAGAAGACTGTATATGCTTTTTTTTTTGTAATAAACTGACATCAACCAGTAGGTGAATAACATGAGGGAAGTATGGAAACAAGACCCTTCCGTCAGAGGATCGATGCTCCTAACAGAATGTAGGTGATCGAGCTAAATGGGACACCTAAAATGAAATGCAACAAGAGGATTTGATCTCTGACGGAGGGATGAACATAACGACTCTAACAGGTGGTACTTTTGACCATCAATTGAGTAGTTCAGGCTCAAGCACCACATGAGTCCAACAAATCTCACTTCCAATATGCTGTGGACAATAAGTCACTCGCTATTTTCAACTGGTTGGAAGCAATGAAAGTGAAACTGAAGTGGAAACTATCCAAATGCAAAGTAAGGAATTTGAGGCAATTTAGATATAGCTATGTCCTAATATCCTTATTCTTGGAACAAATCCCACTATCCCATTATCATATGGTGGAGGTGAGCCCCCCAATACCACGAGATCCAAGGATGGTTTGATGGAGCGAGCTGATGCCCAGATCTGGAGGAGGCCAGAAAATGTCTTACAAGCCCACCTTCTTTGTGTGGCTTAGATGAAAACTAATCATCGTGGAGGATTGGCCATACAGCGAGACTGAATTCCACGATGATCTTGACATGCCACTCCCAGAGGGAAAAGACTTCAATGATGGAGGTGAGAAAAACAATTTCGTTTTTATTTTTTATTAATTTTGAATATATGTGTTCGTGACACCTTGAATTTGTAATTGCACATGTTGGACCAGAGAGACTAGTAGGTATGTCCCCAATAGCAATACAAGTGGCTTGGAAATTCGAGATCGCTCCTTACTAGGAAGGAGTTGATAATGAAGAGGATATAGCTCGAAATATGGGTAACCTAACGAGAGGGATTATAGAGTATGCATGGATTGAGGACATTCCTCGCCATTATCAGTGACACATGGTGGGAGTGTCGGATCAGATCTGTCAACTACTGACTCGTGTAGTGCGAGTAGTAACATGCTATCACGAGTATCACATAGAGTAGTCCGTAGTTAGCATTTACAGTTTTGAGGCCTACGAGCCACGGATGTAATTGGAACACATATGTTATTTTATGGATTTTGATGTATTAAACTCAAACATTACCGACATATATATGCTATATTTCATGTTTACTATGATACAATGTTTTTCACATATTGCGTAAATGTCCGTCTAAAACATAATTAGCCAATGTATCTGTTAATGTATTCATATGCCTAGGAATGTGATCATATGTAGTATGATTAATATTTATTTCCAAGAGATGAATACACAAATACATTCTCAATCATTTAGGGTTTTTGACAGAATATTTCCCTTTGAGCTTAATAACAACAAGTTGTGAATTGAGGTTTAGAACCATTTCTCGAATGTCAAGAGCAATAGATTTTGACAAGATTTCGAGAACTGCGCTATATTCAACAATGTTATTAGTTGTTGGACCCAAGCAAATACCTTGAACATAAATCAAATCACCATGAGGGTCATAAATAGCCCATGTTGTAGATGATAAATTCTGGGTACTATGGCAAGCACCATCAGTGAAAATATCATAAGGAGTCACAAACATCTGCAAAGCAAGTGAAGACATAATAAGCAAGAAAGTTTCTTGAAAAAACACACCAAACCAAACTGCACAAAAATGAATAACACACTTGTGTACATAAGTAACCATGCAATATGACTCACGCATAATAATTTTTGAGGTACAACCCATTGCGGGGCTTGTCCAAAGGGATACCCTCATAATCAATTAGCTTACAAGCCCCTTTTTGTAGTACATGCTTGACAATATAGGGCCCATGCCACATGGGTTCAAATTTTCCTACCCCTAGCTTATCATTAGCTTGGTCATATAGCAAGACCAAATCACCCTTAGAAAAAGTACAAGGAGAAACCAACTGATCAAAATGGGATTTAACTCACTTTTTCTATGCTTCAATAACTAAAGAAACGAGACAACAGGTTTCATATAATCGTTCCAAATATAGGATACGCTCCTCTTGAGGTGAGGTATCAGGGAGTAATTCGACAGCCAATTTGAGTGAGGAAATTTCACATTCAATCGGTAGGGTAGCTTCTTCCAGACCATAGACTAGCTGAAAAGGTGTGAATCTAGTTGCATCTTTTGTCGAGGTTTGGTAGGCCCACAGAGCTGAAAAAATGATGAGATGCCAATTAGATTTATGCATCCCAATGGTGTGCTGAAGCATAGTAACTAAAACATTGTTTACCGCAAAACTTAGCCGTTGGCTTAAGGGTAATAAGGAGTTGAGTCGTCGTGCCATAAACCCAATTTAGAAGTCAGCTCAGCCATCATATAATCGTGAAAATGGGAGCCATGGTCAGTGACAATGGCTTGAGGCACTCCAAACCTAGAAATAACATGATTGAAGAGAAACTGGTCAACCATTTTATTGTCAGCTGAAAATGTAGGCATCACTTCAGCCCTTTTGGTGAAGTAATCTACGACAACGATAATATAACCATGCCCCCCGACCAAACGAGGGTTACAAGTAATAAAATCAATGCTCCATTTAGCAAAGGGACTAACGACAATAACAGGGTGAACGTGAGTGAGTGGGGCGCGCATTTTCTGCTGATAAATTTGGCACTTGTGGCATTTGTAGACAGAAAGAATGCAATATTTAAAGATGGAGGGCCATAAATAGCCAGTGCGGAGGATATTTTAAGTAGTGGTGTAGCTAGAAAAATGACCACGACATGCACCGGAATGGTAGTCATTTAAGACTCTTTCAGCCTCATCGAGAGTTAAACATCGGCGAAGAATCAAATCAACAGCAATGTGGTATAAAGTATCCCTAATGATGTGGTAAGGTTGGGATTGATGTCGAATGTATCGGCGATCATCCTTGGACAACATAGACCAAAAGGTAGAAGTTTGGAGATACACAATGATATCATCGTACCAAAGATTGAGAGTGCTAATAAAAAAGAGAGTCTCATTGGGGAGCTACTTATCAGCACTAGTAGATGTAGAAGCAGAGGGAAAAGAGAAAATAAACTCAGCAAATACAAGTGGTTTCTTCGATTTGGAAATAGTGAATACCAAATCGAATTTGTAGAGGATGACAATCCACTTGGAATATTTTCCCCCAAGTAACCGATGAGTCATAATAGAAGTCATGGGGTTGCAATCATGGATCACAGTTGTAGTGCAGAGGAGAATATAATGCTGAAAGCATTGAACAACCTAAACACTAGCCAAAACCAATTTCTTGACATGAGCATAATGGCTCTCAGTATCGAGGAGATTGTGAATAAGGTGATAAATGAAATTTTCATGACCTTCGTCATTGTCTTGCACCAGTACCATAGCAGTAGCTAGAAGCTACAACTAGACAGATGAAATAATCATGATGATAGTTTGAAGGATGAAATAAAGGAGCATTAATGAGGATGGATTTCAAGTAATCAAAATACTTTTGGGTAGTATCATCGCAAAGAAATGGAGTTCCTTGCTTAAGTTATCGGGTGAACCCTGTAGCTAGCTCAGAATAGTTAGGTACAAAGCGACGAAGGAAATTCGCTTTCCCTTGCAGACTCTATAATTGATGCAATGAAGAGGGAGGGGGTAGTTTAAAAATATCCTCGAATTTGAGAGGATCAAGACGAATACCATCCTTCAAAACAATAAAACCGAGAAGTCGCCCAGACTCAATGCAGACGACACACTTATGTGGGTTAAGCCAAATATTATAGTGTTTACAACAAAGAAACATTTGTCAAAGATGATTGGGATGGTCATGGCACTTAAGTGAATGAGCAGGAAGATCATCCAGATAAGGTTGAATGATGTTTTTAATGTCATGAAAATCATAAGACATCGCCTGTTGGAAAGTAGCCCTAGCATTCTTAGGGCCAAAAGGGAGATTTTTATATGCAAAAGTCCCCCACAAATAGATAAAGGCAGTCTTGTGTTGATCAACCGATGAAATGTTTATCTGGTTATAACCAGAAAAACCATTCATAAAGGAGAAAATCTCACTCCTAGCACATTCATCTATAACCTGGTCTATAAAAGGAGTGGGATAATTGTCTTTTAGACAGGCACAATTAATGTCATGGTAATCAACACAGATGTAAATGGTGCCTTGTTTCTTAGTGACCAGTATGATGTTGGACACCCAATATGTTAGATGTATAAGATAAATGAAACTAGATTTAAGAAGTTTTTCAACCTCTGACTTAATGGTGAAGACTTTTCTAGGGTGCATAGTATGAAGCCATTCATGAATGGGCTATGCTTTAGGATAAGTTGGAATTTTGTGCACGACTATACTTGGGTCAATGTCAGGAATTTCTTCATATGACCATGCAAAAACATCTCAAAACACGTGAAAAAGGCGAGTATAAAGCTTGATCTCATAAGGAGAACAAGTTACCCCAATATGAACGTGTTCAATGATACGAGGTTTAACAGAAATGTCAATAGGCATTGTTTGGGTAATATTACCCATGTTCCCTTTTGACCAGAATTCATGGATCATGATAGGCATCTAAAGTGGTTGGTTTGGGAAATGAGAAGAGAACTTATCAAGATAGGTAGACATGACTTATGGACCAGGTAAGAATGACGAACGATGATGAGTATCATTCCAATGGGCTTCATCAAGAGACATAATTTCCATGATACTTTCGTCAGTAGGAAACATCTCAGTTAAGGGATCGAAATAATCCAAAGAACCAAGCCAAGGGGATTGATAATACGCATCAAGAGGCATACTCAAAGTAGTGTGAACAGTAGATACCAAATCCAAAGCCGAAACAATCTCCACATAATTAATCTCGACGGGGCTAAATGGCATGACATCACCCCATGAATCAACCGGATAAGGAGGGGGAATGACCCAAGGATTAAACTTCACCTAGATCATGTTGATTGAGGAAACATTCATAGGTGGGAAAGGAAAAATACTCATTAAGGTGGGATCTTTGAAAAGTCCAGCCCCCACACTCTCATATGAAGAACCGGTATGCTTCACGTAAGGAAAATTTCCATCCAAGGAGGAAGAGGCAAAGAAAGACAATTGGTCGAGAAACGCCTCCATCAAAGGCTTCCAACGTGTTAGGCGATTGGTTCAGGGTAGGAGAAATTATTTCCTACCAACAAGACACAAACATGATGTAAGTGGAAGTACCTTCATGAATGATGGTCCTCTGAATCATCTTTTCATTAATTACCACCTGAATGAGAAAGGCAATCTGACGCGGTAAGCACGAAACATGGTTTTCCATATCAAAGCAAATGAGGTTGGAATCAAATGGATCAACACCTCCAATGGCTGACAGTAATTATTTCCACTGAGAGGGAAAACTTTGAAGGACCTCGAGGGCAGACATGGTTGATGGCGCTTGAGCTAAATCCTCAACAATTTTTTACTGTTGAGCGGCTCAAGCGTTTGGGTTATACGAGGAATTTTACAACACACCTCGAGTGGGTGATCAAAAAACAAAATTAGGACTAGGTCTCTCTATATGGAGAGGACCGGAGGTAGAAGGGATAGAGGAAGGGATACTTTCATTCTCTTTCCTTGCCATCAGAGGAGGGGTTTAATAATCATTAGGTCTGGTAGCCACATTTATAGGTGTATTCATCATAAACACTTGGGAACCTGCGGAAGCGGAAACTAAGGTTGGTCTACCATTTGGGTCTATTGGGATGGAAAGGGTTCTTTTAGGATGGTCGGGGTCCCTTTTAGCAAGCAACTAACTTCCAATCATCGAGGGCAATATTTAGTGTAATGATCTTTGTCTTTCTTTGAGAAGCATTGCCAGCAAAAGATTTAGGAGGGCCCTGTTTCGGGGCATCACCTTTGCCCCTGCATTTTCGCCTCTTTTTACCCTTAGAGGTTTTGTCTGTTGGAGTAGACTGGACAACATGAACCTCAAAGGTCTTACCAGGACCCGATGAATTTCTAGAGGGATCATTGGAACCAATGTTTGAGACCGATTTCTGCTTTGAAGAACATCTCCTAGGAGTTTGAGACACGAAACCAATTACTCCATCAACAAGTGGTGTATCTAGAGACTTCGATGCTATCAGATCTGATGATGGTCTTGTAGCATCAGGTAAAATCTCATATAATGTGTCAGATTGCGAGTAGACTAGGTCCAAATACTAGGCATGAGTGATGGCTTTCTCCTCAGTAACACACCCACCCATAGTTATGTCCTTAGAAATTTTTCCAACGAATGATTTTGTGAACCATTCTGTGAACAAATCATCAGCAATTTCAAACTTGATGAGGCGATGTTGATGTCTCCATTCATGGATGTGATTGGAGATACGGGTCACAGTGTCTTTCTTAAGTGACATAAGCAGATAGGTGCCAGTTTCATAACAAACTGGCAGCTGGAAATGAGGGAGGAAAGCCATAGTGAAAGATTTTAAGTCACCGTAGGTACCTCGAGGCAATTAGATGTACCATTTTGCTGCAATCTTTGTGAGAGTTATTTGAAAAATTCAGAGACAGATGGAATCATTGACATACGAATCAAAGGAGCACTAGAGGTGATATGTCATCACGTGGGCTTGGGGATCCTCCTTTGCTTTTCCCTCAAATTTGGGGCAATCAATTGGAATCTTCATTGGGACTAGAGGCCAATAAGGCGAATGAAAGATAGGATCATTGGTAAGCCTCGAAACATCTGGTAGTTCCAACGTGGGCAAGAAAGGCAATTTCATGTTAAAAGGCATGTGGGGCCTTTGAGTAGACCCAAAATGTGGAACCCATCCTTGTTGGTAAGGATTTTGCCCCCACAGTGGAGTATTTTGTCCATATGGAATCTAATTTTCCCCCACTAAAGGTTACCTTGCCCGTAGGGAGGATTCAGTCCTGGGTAGATTTGATATTGTCCTGCCATAGGCTGCTAATGGGCATATGGGTTAACAGGTGCACTCTCATTTCCGCTTGGGCCCCCTTTACATCAAACCCTTTATGCTTATTCATATCACCTGACTGTGGGTTGTGACCGAGCGCTTAACCCTCGGGGACCAAGGCTATCAACTATTGTCCAGAGGACCTTTTTCCTTTGTAACATGGAATACCTTTGATAACTCTTTATACCGCATCAGTTGATATCCTAGATGAAAAATCCTTATAAAATATAACCTATGAAACATCACATCCAGGAACCCTTTTCTTTATCACAATCACAGCCGAGGAGGAGGATCAGCGGGGAAAAGAAACTTACACTTTGTGCGACCATTGATTGCTGATCTGCGGGGTGACATCATCATTGGCACATGCCACTTGGTGAGTGGTGACACATGTCGCCCAGAGATGGCCCCATAAGGCCCTTAAAAATGCCAAAACTGAGTGACACGTGTCCACCCGTACTGCCACATCAACTACCATGTGAGCTCTGAGGACCAATCATACGCTTCCATGTGGCCCCCTGGAGGAGAGAGAAAATGGCCTGCGTGGCCCTATTTTGCAGGCATTTCCTTTATAAACTAATTTAGGCCTCCCCTGGCACTTTAACATGGAGGGCCCGAATTATCAGCGATTTGCGCTATCAGTGTGTTTCACACCCCGCAATTCCTTAAGAATGGAAAATCATGAGACTACGAGATCGCGGGATAGTGGGATTGTGGGGTCACCAATATGGGGGATGAGGGACCTACGGGATGCAGGATCGCGGTTTTGCGGGACTGTGGGGTCACCGATATGCGGGACTTGCGGGATGCAATATGCAGGGTCTGCGAGATGCGACATGGTCGATATGCGGGGCTACGGGACTACGGGACTATGCGGTCTACGGGGTTGTTGATATGCGGGATGCAAGACCTATGGGATGCAGGATCGCAGTTCCGTGGTACTGCAGGGTCACCAATATGTGGGACTTGTGGGATGCGGGATGCGCGACCTGGGGATTATGACATGGCCGATATGCGGCACTTCCCACTGTTGATCACCGATAAGTTGCACCTCTATGTGGAGGAGAGAGAAGGGGCATCCCTACCTTGGTTTTTTTCCACATTTCCTTTATAAACTATTTTCGGCCTCCCCCGGAAATGTTACACTATATTGCAAATCGCAACACCACGAGGCTTTCAAGTTGGGACACCATCGATCATTGATACACTGATATGCTAATGTGCTAATGATGTGGGACTACGAGGGTGGGACTGTGACATTGGAGATCAGTACCATGACCTGCTGATAAACCATAAACATGTGCTCGGGACCCCTCCGATAGTCATTTTGCCTTCATCCTTCTGTCACTTCTCTTTGCTTTCCGGGGTTTACAATGGTGACTTCAACATGCTCTAACTTCTACTCCAAGAGTATATTTTTGGACATCCATATACCATTGGAAAGATATTTCCAAGAACTAGGCACTAGAGAGGGTGTGATTTATCTTTGAGATATTTTGTGGTGTTGGAAATGGCTTCAACTTCATTGTTGTTATGCATTATAGACAAATAACAACTCATAAAGAAGTGAGTGACAGCATTGGATCCAACTGGGGATAGTGCCTTGTTGGAAAGGTACTGAGAACATGTAGACCAACATCCTTCACCATTGGGCATGGAGTCAGAAATATCATGGAAATTTGCAACCAGAAAATAACCATGGGGATTTCCTCATCCATCTATAATGCAGAAAAATAAATCTTACCAACTAGAAAGTAAACGCTGCACTAGTAAGCTAATTTATATACATTCTTACTTATGAACAGGGCTCAATTCACCTATGTGAGTTCAACCCTCTAATGGAGCTAGACCATCATTAGAGTACTGGGCCTTATGCCTTCACATTGCTGAAAAATAAAAATTAAAACAAGCATGCACCATGAAAAGTATTGAAATAAAGAACCTGATACATTTTGTTGATATAACCTTTGTTGCTAGCTTAAGAATAGGCTCATGTACTCAGCCACAGGATCATGGAATTCAAGAGGAAATCTTGCAACTACCTCTTTTTCATGAGTAGTCTGCGGACTAGTATCCTCTTAGCGAGAGTAGCCACAAACATTGCTTAGCTCTTTTCCTTCTTCACATATGGGCTAGGAAGGGGAGGGTGACTTCTCTTCTTTGAGGACTTCCGGCTTAAATAAATTTGGATCTAAAAGTCCCTTACCCTTGTCAGTTGGCATGGGAGGCTCTTTAGAGGAAGTGCCTTCATTTTGGTCATGCCCCATTGATGTCCTTCGAGATGACGGAAGATAATTTCTCTTGTGAAACTCACCCATTATGAAATTGAAGGACTTCATGAAAAAATCATCAATCTCATAATCATTTAGCATTACATCAAGTTCATACTCCTCTTCTTCATGTATCCTAACTTCTTGTTCTTCTTCAGAGAAAGAGGAATACTTTCGTCGAAGGTTTATATTTTCTAATTCCAAATTTATCAGTCTATATAAGGACTCCTTTATTGAGCTTTCCATCTCTTCCATTGTCTCTTCCATTTCTTGAAAAATGTATCCACTAGAGTGTTTACAGTTAACTTTCAAACATTGGAGTCACCACGGTGTTTATAATGAAATTGACAGTGGAGTCGCCAACGTGAGATATCTTCAACCCAAACTTCCCTTGCTCACATAACAGAGGAACTGTAAAAAAAAATCTAATCTGTTCATCAGAAATGGCGCCCAAAAGATGTTGTCACTTCAAATCACACTAGTAGCACAAGTGTTTTAAGGGAGATAGAAAACCTCCTAGAGATAGCCTCCGACTTTACTGTAGACTAGTGCCTAGGACATCTTAAAGAGAGGAGTGCTTAAGAGATAATCGGTAAGGGGTTTTCAGCACTCCAATTGTCACATAAAAAGGTAATAGGATGGGCTTGGTTCAATAAGCCTTCATTGAGGTAGTTTTAAGCGAACACATGGAATTAAATGTTGGAGGTATATTTGGGGAAATCTCAAAGAGAAATGGCCTCTTATTCTAGTGTCTGACACACAACAATGAGACAACTTAAAACTGAAGTTGTAGAAATTTTGGAGAGGAGGAAAGGAAGGATGGAAGTAGATGCATAGGGCTATAACAAACAGAATCCCAAGTAGCAATGTTCCAATAGAAATATGGAATTCAATGTATAGGTGATCCAGATTTAAACAGGAAAGCAATAAAATACAGAGATAACCATATACACAAAGATGTAGCAGAAATAATACTTCATTTCATTAACGGAAAATACTGAAATATGCTTACAACCGGAAATAGAAATAATACAACTAGGGTGATGGTAGCTTATCTCTGAGAAGAGATGTGTGGCTACATGCCTCTGAACTATGTTACAATGAGGCTCGAAGGCCTATTTATTGTTGAGAAACAATGGAAAATCCCTTCACATTCCAAAACCTAACCCTGGAAGATGAAATGCCAAATTGTGGGCCCCGTTTTTGGGTAAGTTGGTACATCAACTTCCAGGGGTCGCGAATTGGTCATCTTATCTCCATTTGACGTGCATGATAGCCCTTTGGAAAGATCTCTCCGAGGACTGCGACGGAAAAGACGATTTTTAGACAAAAAAATCGTTGGCAGTAGATTTCCCAAAAAACGTCGTTTACAGCCTCAAAACGGCTCTGGAAGTTTAGGACCCAAAAAACTGCTAAAAATAGTAAACTGTGCTATAATTAAGGAAACTGAAAGAAGCACTAGAGGGGATCCATGTGGAATTAGCGGGTGGCCACCAATATGCACCTGGATCAATAGGGTTGTAAACGACATAGAATCCCAAGAAAATATTTTCTAATAGAAATATGGAAGTGGGAGGAGGTGGAGTAAAAGAAAGAATGAAGTACCTATTGAGTTTTGCCTATGATGTGGGTACCTCTGTCACCAAACAGTGTGAGAAAGGTTGTGCTCATGCAAGTATTGCAAGGCTAATCTAATAACATAAGTAAATTTGTAGTTACTATAGGTGATATAGGTTATTGAACAACACAAGTAAATCTATAATACACACAGGCATTGTTCTCTATTTAGTATCCAGGGTAAATCCATGAACCAATGAGAAACCAACAATCTCATTACACTATTTCTAAGAAGGAAAAACACAAATGAAATGAGATTACCTAGAGGAACATGCTGCACATTAATCATACTTGGAATCAACACGTAAATTCCATTTATCTTAAAGATTCCAAATAACCAGTCCATACATTCAACACGATATCAATGAAGCCCCCATAAAAACAAATTGAACCAAAATGGCTTCCCAGAACTTAGGCCCTACGAGTGAGAAATTTTGAAACCAGCCAACCTTGTTAAAGTGTTGTTGCCCCCTTTTTATAAGAAGAGGGGGAGCTGGAATTACATTTTACAAAATATCTAAGCCAAAGCTCCAACTGTCTGCTAGACTAGCTATCTCGGCCTATGTAAGGTGCTATTACCCAAAATGATTACAATTGGGATTTGATCCGTTCTTGGAAATAAATGGAAATTAATTCATAGAGAAAGAAAATGAAAAGAGGAAGGAGAAGGTGTCCCCCTGCTATCCTTGTGAAGGTATCTAGTCAAGCCACATCTTAGCAGTGATGCATCCCCTGCTGCTCAGTCAGTTTCTATCATTTCTGCCTTTATTGCGTGAACGACCAGTTCTATGGAATGGGGAGTGGGTCACTGCAAGTGTCTATCTCGATGGTCCTTTACTGTGTAGAGGAGTGAGGCTCCATGTCAAGTCATTAAATTTTCATGATCCTCCCATAATAGTTTAATGCTGCACATACTCTATTTAATATCACAGTTGCCGACCCATCCACCTTAAGAGCTCTCCACAATCCTTTCAACGCTCTGATACACCTAGGGTTTCCTTTACGATGTAAAAATAAGTCCTTTGGATGTGGGCCTCTATCGTTGGAATATCATGAAACAAGCGCGCTCTGATTTCCCCTTGGCCCCCCTTTGCTTCAGCCCCTTTCTTCTTATTCATATCACTTGACCATGGGCTATGACCAAGCGCTTAGCCCTTAGGGGCCAAGGCTCTTAACCACTATCCAGGGAACCCTTTCCCTTCGTAACATGGAACACCTATGATAACCCTTTATATCGAATCAGCTGATATCCCAAACAAGAAATCCTTATAAAATATAACCTATGAAACATCACATTCGGCAACCCTTTTCCTTATCGCAATCGCACCTGGGGAGGAGTATCAGCGGAGGAAATAAACTTACACTCTGTGCAACAACCAATCATTTATTTGTGGGGTGATGTCATAATTGTTGTGTCACCCACTGAGTGGTGACATGTGTCACCTAGAAATTCCCCCATAAGACCCCTGGAAATGCTGAAACTGAGTGACACGTGTCAGCGTCCATACTTCCACGTTAGCAATGATGTCAGCTACCATGTCAGATCTGAGGACCAATCATATTCCACCATGTGGCCCCCCTGGAGGGGAGAGAAAATGGCCTTCCTGGCCCTATTTTCACAAGCATTTCATTTGTAAATTGATTTAGTCCTCCACTGACACTTTCACACTAAGGGCCCGAATTATTGGTGATTTTCACTATCAGTGTGTTACACCACCCGCAATTCCTTAAGAATGGCACATCATGGGACTAGGGGACTATGTGGTCTATGGGGTTGCTGATATGTGGAATGCGGGACTTGTGGTATACGAGACCTGCGGGATGCGACATGGCTGATATGCGGGACTGTGAGACTTCCACCACAGATCGCTAATAAACCGTACCACCACATGGAGGAGAGAGAAAGGGGTGGCCCTACCTTTGTTTTTTCTCGCATTTCCTTTATAAACTCTTTTCGGCCTCTCTTGGCGACGTTACACTATATCACAAATCACAACACCTTGAGGCTCCCAAGTTAGGACTCCATAGATCGTCGATACAGCGATATGCTGATGTGCTGATGATGTGGGACTATGGGGCGGGACTGTGATATCGACGATCAATACTATAACCCATCCACAAATAGTAAATCTGTGCCCAGGACCCCTTTGATAACGGATTTGCCTTCATCCTTGTGTCACTTCTCTGTGTTTTCTAGGCTTTACAATGGTGATTTCAACATGCTCTAACGTTTTCTCCACGAGTCCATTTTTGGACTTCCATATACCATCAGAAAGATCTTTCCGAGAAATAGGCAATCAAGATGGTCTGATGTATCTCTTAGAGCTTTTGTGGCATTGGAAATGGCTTCAATGTCACTGCTCTTAGGCATTCTAGACAGATGACAACTTGTAAAGTAGTGAGTGACAACAGGATCACTTATTTCTCTCCCTCCATGGTATAATAACCTTGACGCACTTACGATAGAACACTCACTAACCACACTTTCTTTCTTTTCGAAGGCACACCTACATTCCTCTTTGTTGCTAACAGTTACAACTCAGGAAAATATTCAATAATATATGGTAGGGTTGATATCCTGGATGGTGCTCCTATTCCAAAAGGTGTGAGGTATAATTGGGACTTCACATCAAGGAGACCCCCTTGGTTGTTAGATTTCCATCACCATCAACAAAATGGTGCTAAAAGGAGGGCCAAATGACAAGTTGTTCCTATTAAGTCTATTTTGAAAATCTTATCTAAAATGGATCATCCTTAAATATTACTACTGGGGTATTTTTCTGATTTATCCATTTTTCAATTTTTAATCCCAATTAGCCTCTCTATCACTTGTCTTAGTTACAGTTTCACGTTGAGGATGGAACATCCATAACTGAGCACATTTCTAATTTTCTTAAACTTTGTGACTCTTACAAAATCGATGATGAAGAGTTTTCTTGTGTGCTTTTCTTCCTCACCCTTGAAGGTCATGTTAATCAATGGTGACATACCTTAACACCCTCTTCCAACCATTCTTTTCAATATTTCCTTAAAGAACTTCACCAATCCTTTGATGGGTATGATTACTGAGGTGTTTATAAAAGACTCAATTAGTTAAGAATGAAGCTTGATGAATCAGTTTAGGATTTCTCTAATCGAATCCTTCACCTTTCTTATGAATTTCCTAAATAAGATGCGGATTGGGATTTCTTTAAATAAAAGTTTCTGCATTTGGTTCATGTCTGTTTGCACGGTGTACCTGAACCCCTTCATTTTTCTACTTCCCCAACTCTTGTGAATCATGAGACACCACTAATTCCAGAGGAGGAATTTACTAGTCCTTTTGTTCTTTGTCCTCCTCCTTTTCTAGTTCTGATGAGGGTGCCTTCCTGTGATGATAATAGAGTTGGAAAATATACAAATCAAATTCCTAATTCATCTTCACATTCTTCTTTCATTTTTCATGACTCAGATTCAATGGAGGAAATCCCAGAATGGCTCATGAAGCCCATGGTGAACACTAACTTCCCCATTCCACAAGATGATGTTATTATTCATAACTCTAGCCTTGAATCTGAGATGGATTTATATTATCCTCCATCATCTACATGCCATGAATCTTTGTACTATGTTATGCCCGATTAATTTGCCCCACTAGCTAGTTTTTGACACTCTCTTGATTTTTGAGTTGTTGGTTCAAATGACTATTATTCAACTTAATATAATACAAGCACATTGCATAGGAAGAGGAGTACAATGGTGAAGATGCTTTTAATATTTCTCTCTTTTTCAAGATCCTATGTGTCAATATGATGTGCTTCCATTCCTAGATGATTTTGAATCTGCTAATATTAGTAGAAAATCAAATGAAATCAATGCTTTCGATCAATCCATAGCCTTGGGAAATAATCATTCTGATGATGATGACTCTATTTATTTTTGTGATAAAAAAATTCCTAGGTGAATCATCTAATCTTTTGGTCCCTCAAGAAGATGTTTATCAAACAAAATTAGATCTGGAACTTGATCCAACCAAAGAAAAATTCCTTATTGAAACTTCTTCTTCATCTCACTATCCCTTTTGCTCTACCGTTTGTGATGCATATACTTTCGACAAAGATACTCCATACTCTTCAAGTTCTTCATCTGATGCATTAACTTCCCAATTGGTACAAGGTGGTGATATTATCCATGAAGAAAATGAAAACAATCGAATCATTGAGTACGCTTTCCATCGCTCATCATCTCTTCTCTTGCATGAAGAAAACTTTCCAAACCAACTTGCTCATGAAATTTCTCTTATTGATACATCTTTAGAATTGTGATTATATGAGTCTTTCAACTTGAGTAATCTACTTGTTGAAGTTAAAAAATATGGTCAAGTTAGTGACAATGAGGGCTTCCATCTGGTGAGAAGTGGTCTTATTGAAACAAGTGGTAGTAGTTATCTTCACACCATGCACAATCTGGTTCAATCTCCAAGATGTTATTTTATAGTCCTTGAAAGTTCTAGGACTAGCCAAGGAGTCGAGGCACTTCAACTTTATTTGATTGTTATGTTAAGATCTTGCAACTCTGGTAAGGCACCTAAACTAAGCTAGGTCTAGTTTTCTTTGCAAAACTCTTCTTTCTACATGGTTTCACTCGATATAAATTCTTTCTTGAAATATATTTGGCATTGAGGATATGATATTTCAAACTTTCAAGATTCGATTTCTAATCGGATTCAATATGATTCATCTTCATGCAAGTCTCATGTATCAAACTCGTGTTTAGAATGTAGATCTCTCATAGAATCATGGAACTAAGAATTTGATTATTCTATAGATTTTCTTTTGCCAAGGGAGTCATACTGTCACACTATTTTGAAAAAAATCAGCTCCTAAACCTTCTTGAAATATTCTTATGCTAATCCTTTTCTTCATCACACCACAAATCCTCTTAAGAGCCAGTGATTGCATAGATTATTTTATGAATCAAATTCATCTTCACTTGTTTTACCCTGACTGGTTTCATGTGTTTGTTATACTAGCGATCATTTTTTTCTTCTTTCGATGATTTCGATGCTAGTGCAGTGTGTAACCTATTACAAGAAAATGGTTTGTTACACTCGTCACATGAGGAAGATGATTATATTATGAAGAGCATTTACAAAACTATTCAAATTGACTTATCTTTGGTAATTATAAACTGGGGATATGATGCTTAATCATCTCATCTTATTGTGATTTTTTTTCTGATGACTATCGTTCAACTTACTATTTTCCCATAAACACATGCAATGACAATCATTTTACATCCTTTGATTTTTATGGTATAACATCTCACTATTCAGGTACCTATCAAGTGATTGAGGAACTTTCGCATTCATGGATGGTTATGTCGAATCCTCACTATCTTGACATGCCCATTAAATATGATCAGATCTATTTTTACTCACAATATTCTCATCACAATCCTCTGCCTCTAATTGAAAAATGATCTTTCAAAATATTTTGGTGTTTTCAAGAGGATTATCATGAATTTTATGATCCAGTCGTTGAATGGTTGGAACAATATTACCTGGGAAGCTCTGTCGCAAATAACAAGTTTTGATCTTTCCTCACGATTTCTAAAGAGTTCAATGTATATGGAGACACATCCACGGGAAGTTTATGATGTTTGTTGAATAATGGTTCTCATCGAAAAGGTAAGAATATAAACTGGTTAGAAGTGGTGGTTATGGCCTATATTTCTTCTGACATGAAATACCTTCAAACTTTGCAAACTATTCAGGTTCTTATATTTTATGTTTCATGTCATTTTATATTTGTTTTAATCAATTACATATGATTTATTACAATTCAGGAACAATTATGGTGGCTACATTGGAAATTCCATTATACGTGACCTCAACCTTCTGGCTAGTTAGCTTAGGAGTAGGCCTAGCTTCATTTTGGCTTACCCGCACATTCATCCTACATTCATTTCTTGTGGTTTGTTTTGTGCTTTCTATTTTTGGTTTCACACAATGTTTTGGTTTAGGTACTTTTTGTCTTGTCTTCTGGTTTTGTTTCCCTGTTGTGTGTTTTCTTTCCTTTCATTTTATGAGACCTTACATGGAGATGATCTTTTGGCCCAAAAGGGAGTGTGGAAAAATACAATGGACTTTGTGACACTACAACATTTGGCTAACCCTTTGTCCTTCTTCCTTGTCTTGGTTACATCTTTTGGTCAATGATGTTAAAATGAAAAATACAAACATTAAGTTAATAAATCCTTGTGTCAAACCATGATCTCCATGTTTCTTCTAGAAACCTCATGCATACACTTGGATTTTTATGTTTTGGTGTTTTTAGGCTGATCCAATCAAGTAGAGAAGGAAAAGGGGAAATCTAAATGGTAAAACCAATATTAGAGGCCTTATATATGGTTCTCGAAATGAACAACCTTTGTTGCTCTCAATAAGTTGGGTTACTTCTTCCACCAAAGAAATAAGTAAGTTCCAATGCAAAGTCTTATATAAAATAAATAAATAAAGGCAAAATAAGAGAAAGACTTCCTACGTAGAAAGGTGAAGAAAGAAACTTTGCAAGGGTATTGTCTAGGAATGCTGGCAGTGAAGGAATGTGTGTTTCCCCGAAATGACTTTGCTATGGTATTGTCCATGTATGCTAGCAGTGGAGCAACACCAAAGATGAAAAATTATACTCTCGAAATCTAAAGCTCATGAACTTCATTACCCTAGCCTGATTCGAAACATTGTGTGATCATTGATCTTATGTTTGTATTTAACCAAGTGTTGAACCCTAGAATTACTTCATTTTTACACTGATTTTTCACCTTAATCCTTCCTTTTTGACCTTCATAAGTTACAATATGGGTATAAATTTACAAAGTTGAAACATAACAGGTAATAATCATCATATATTTCATAAGTGTGATTTGTATTTATTATTTAACTTAATATCTACCTATGCTACCGAATTACAGTGATTCTACAACTAATAAAAGGCTCTACAACTAGATCCAAGGTTCGATCGGTTGCAGAGATCCATCCGAGAAACAGGGCATATGGGTGGCTGGAAAATAATGAGGACAACACTTCATTTCTATTTGCAAAAGTTGGATCAATGAAAATGGCACCTTATCAGTCTGGTCAAAAGATAAGTCAAACGATGTAGAAGGTGGATCAATCGAGTGAGATGCATATTTTTTGTTTCATGATTTGCTACGTTGTTAGAAAATCATGAATAAAATCATGATATCTTATCTCTTAGGATACTTATAGATGGTGTTGATTAGCATAGGCATAAATCTATAAAAACATTTATTGCATAAGGGTTTTATAAATATGCCTCTCAACATAGCTGAATGGGACGAGAATTATATTTGTGAAGTACTATGTTTTGACATAAAAACTATGCTTCAACTCCATTGCTTGTTGTGCATTCCAATGCGTGAATAGTCATTTTGTGAAAGATTTATAGCATTGCCTTCTTCTCATAGGAGGCACCCCTTGAGAGAGTAAGTTTTTGTTTATTAACAATTAATATTTCTGCATAGATTTCCTTTATATTTTGTCAATTCATTTGAGTATTCAAGTTTTGATTTTTAGATGCAAAATTGAAATTGTTTTGCTAATCATTTTATTGTTCAACAAAGGAGAGATTTCAGATGCACATGGATAGAGAATAATTCAAAATAACGTTAGGAATTTAAAGCTTTACAGTAAATTTTAATTACAAAATAATCTTTTCATAGAGATAGATTCATTTATGAGTATGATTTAGAGAGTGATTTTGTTTAAGTACACGTGTGATTCTCGTTTAAACAAGTGTGGATTGTGATTCTTATTCAAGTAAGTATGATTTCCATTTAATGAATGTAATTTGCAAGAGTGATTTTCATTTAAGCAAGTGTGTTTGATTTTCATTAAAGCATGTGTGATTTTACTTTAAGTAAGTGTGTGAGTGATTTTATTTCAAGAAAGTGTGAGTGCGATATTATGAAGCAAGTTTGAAGTTTCTTTCAAGTAGGATGAAATTTTTATTTAAGAAAAGAAATCATAATTGATTTCATTTGATATAAGGAATTTGTTTACTTATATAGACATAGAGAAACATGTGAATTTTGATAACTCAAATTGACTTAGGCATTAAATAAGTGATAAAGACTTCTAGCACATACAGTGCACATACATTTCATCAATGTACTATAATTTGTTGATAATGTTATGTAAGTAATTTAACATCAATTAAATTACCAAACATTTTTGGTGTTGTTGTCAGGGAAGTGTATATATGAGTCTTTTATTTTCCTTTTTAAATTTAAAAAAAAAAAAAAAGAAAAAAAAATTATATGCATAGAGAAAGAGATTCTATATGTATATATATAGGTAGAGGTAGAATTTTGATTCCAACATCATCACTCACCCCACCACGATCTCATAATGCCAAAAAATCCACCCAAACTCATATTACATCTATTGCAAGCAAGCACAAAGTTCTTGAGGTACTTAGGTCTAAAATCCAACTTCATCAACTGGAGCCATAATAGAAGAAGAGGATCCTACATCCCCAACATAAGGAGTAATTTTTCTATCTTCAATTGGAGAGAAACTTCTAGGACAAGAACTATAAGTCCCTATTGGAGTAGAAGAGGAAGAAACTTATTTTAACCTTCCATTGGTAGAAGAACCAGAAGAATTAGAAGAGGAACTAGAAAATCCATTTTTGGAACCTTACATTAGTTCTAAAGAATCTACAATGACTAGAGAAGGGGAAGGAGAAGTACATAATGTGAATGTTGAACGATCTAGGATTGGAGGTGGAAGATGAGGAAATAGGGGAGGTGGAAGAGGTGGTGGAAGAGGGAGAGGATAAGTTAGAGGAGATCCAAAACCTTTTGGATTTAATATCCTCAATGAAGATACAACAACTACAATGAAAAATATCCCACCCTCCATCCTTCCAAATTTTCATGGATTAAGGAGTGAGGATCCTAAAAGAAAATCTTTGAATTTGAAGTCTTGTGTAGATCTTATGATTACTTGATTAACACTCAAAAGTTGAAATTGTTTCCAACAACTCTTAATGATGCAACATCAAAATGGTTGATGGGCTTAGGAGTACATTCTATAAGATCACGGGAACAAATGAAAACTACATTACTAGAGAAATACAAGGATTAATGTATGCTCCATAATATTAAAGGTGGAATCTTTAAAATGATGCAAAACGAAGATGAAAATGTTGAAGATTTCATTGAAAGATTTTCTTATAATGTTAAAAGGGCTCAAATGCATAATCTAGATGAAGAAACTTTGAAAGCTCTCTTATTAAAATCCATTAGAGATGAGTGGATTTATCTTCTCAATTGGATGGGTAAGGGAGATATTTCTCAGCTATCATTTGGAGAAAATTGTGAATTATGCATACTCATTTCAGGATGTAAAGCAAGAAATGGAAAAAATCCAAGAGATCTTGTCATGTCTGGATTAATAAATCTGTAGTTGGGACAGTAAGTAAAGCTGAATTAGGCAATTCTCTTGGCAACTTTAAAAAAAATATTTTGGGGAGTCTTACTGAAAAAATAGATAGCCTTAAATTAAAAAACAAGCAAAAGGCTGAAAATGTTGCATTATCTATCTTTTGTCCAAAATGTAGAAAGAAGTATGCTTTGAGAGAATTCCCTCTTGACTTAAAAAGTGTATAAACCCATGTTATATGTGCATAAAATCATGATACAAAGGAATGTCCTTCCATACCACGTCTTAAAGTTGTCTATCAAGAGGAAGTAATACCAAATCAAGTAGAACCCCTCTATTTTTTTGCTAATAGACCATGGAAAAATTCACAACCAAATATGACCCAAGGTTTTAACACGCAAACATATATACAACCATCACAAAGAAATTGGACTACACCGATGCCTTGGGAAATATTGGCCTCAACCTTAGGCACAAGGATGGAAAAATCCTTATGGTAAGCAACTTCAATATCCTCAATATCAACAACCTTACCTTGTTTTTCCACCACAATATTTTCCTGAGCCTGTTCAACCAACTCAACCTCAGAATCCAAATCCACAACTTTCATTAGCATTTCCACAAAGACCAAATCAACTTCCTACTCAACCACTTCCAAATTCGAATAAAAATAAAAATTCACAACCTGTTTAAAATGTAGAAGGAAAAATTTTCCAAACCTACATGATAACTCCACTAGATATAAACAATTTCCAACTTAGATCTGGTAGAGTATTGGAAAAGAAGTCACCATTAGTTGTTACTCAGGAATCTTAAAAAGAAGATCTCTTTGAGGAAGAGACATCTCCTCATCAAAGAGGAAAAGTCTCAAAAATAAACCACCCCTACACATTTACATGATATCTCAATAAAATCAACTCCCATCATAGAACAATCTTCAATTTTTGTTCAAACACGACCTTTTCCTGAAAGATTGAAAATTGATAAAGGGGTAGAAAAATATATTATGTTGCCTAATTATGATATGATAGATGAATTGAATAATGTTTGCATTAAAATTTATTTGATACAACTTATCAAATAAATTCCAATATTTACAAATACAATCAACAAGTTAAGTATTAAAAGATCAGGAATAAAGAGGAAAGAAGTCAACAAAATTCAGTTAGTTGGAAAATTTGCAGATATCATGATGGGAAAAACAACAATTCAGAAATGTCTTGATCCAGGAAGTCCCACTGTGAAAACACACATAAATGTTATTGAAATTCCAAATACATTGATTGATTTAGGAGAAGCTATAAACATCATGAGTAAACAAACTATGAATCAATTAAACCTTCCTAAAATTGGAAGAGAACTTTAGGTTGAAGAAACCCTCAAATAATAAATTTATGAGTTAGAAGTATTGACTAGACATCTAAAACATGAGAATGAAGCAGTAAAGGCACACAATGAAATCCACATAACCTGGAATGATAATATACTACTACATCTTGGTATGTGGCATAAGAAAAATAAGAAATTGATAGCTCAAATAAAAAAGATGAAGATTATGGGCCTAAAACACAAAATTATGATGAAGAAGCCGAGAATGAAAATCACTTCTAAGGAACCACGGAGGAGTAATTTGGATATCCTTGCTCAAGTATCTAAGGATTTCAGTAACAAAAATGACTTGAAATTTTGGAAATTTTGCATGAGGACATGCAATGTCTTGAATGTGGGGGAATGTTGAACCCCATAATTGCTTCTTTCTTACACTCCTTTTTCACCTTAATCCTTCCTTTTTGACCTTCACAAGTTACAATCTAGGTATTAATTTACAAGGTTAAATCATAACATGTATATAGTCATCATGTATTTCATAATTGTCACTTGTCTTTATTATTTAACTTAATATCTACCTAAGCTATTGAATTACTGTGATTTTGCAGCTAATAAAAGTTTCTACAGCTACATCCAAGGTTCGATAGGTTGTGAAGCTCCATTTGAGAAACATGGCATATGGATGGCTGGAAAATAATGAGGACAATGATTCATTTCTATTTGCAGAAGCTGGATCGATGAAAAAGGCACATTATCAGTCCAGTCAAAGGATAACTCAAATGATGTAGAAGGCAGATCAAGCTAGCTAGATGCAGATTTTCAGTTTCATGATTTTCTACGTTGTTAGAAAATCATGAATAAAATCACGATATCTTATCTCTTAAGATAATTATAGCTAATGTTGATAAGAATAGGAAATAAAGTTACCAATCAAACACGAACTATTACCTCAAAACGAGAAACCTAACCAAAAAACCCCAAAAAAACATGAAAAAATAGCCTAAAAACGAAGAGTGTTGATGCTGGAATAACCTTTTTTGAAGGGTAAATTTTCAACATTTGTTAAAAATGGAAGTAAAATCTATTTTTTGTGTGTGCAAAAAAACCCTAAAAATGAAAAGTGTTGATGCTCGAATAACATCTCCTTTTTTCAGGGTAATTTGTCATTTTTTTTAATAATGACGTTAAATATAAAATATCATAACTCTAAAAATCTTAGAATTTCTACTATAGGTATGCCATTAAAGATAAAATATCACGTCTCCTAAAAATCCAACGATTTATAGGTATGGTATTACAGATAAAATATCATGTCCCTAAAAATCCTTAAAATTACAATGTTGACATTAAAGGTAAAATATCACCTCTATGGAAAGCCTTAAAATTCCAACGATTTTCAACCATGGTGTTAATATTATTTTAAATTAAAATTGCCATTTAATTTATAGTAATTTATTCTTGTTTCAATTTTATCATATTAATAACAATTTATTAAATATAATGCCTTTTTTTATAATGTATTGAAATCACTCGATAGAAAACACTTCAATTATGATGAATGAACAACTTTACAAAATAAATGAATTTATATATGATTTTGGAGTTTTTGATACTCTTTGCATTAAAAGATGCTTTTTTTGGAAATTTGTGTAAATATATTTTTTAAATAATTTTAAGATTTTGAAATTTGCATCATTTTTCAAAACTATATATATGAATTTTATTTTCATATATAATAAAAATAATAATTTAATATTAAAATTTATATTTCTTTTGAATTTAATAAAATGAAATTAATAAATAAATTATAAATTATGCAAAAAAAATATCATTTCCAAAAACCTATCTACCACTAACAAGTACACCATCAACAAAAAAAAATTGTTCTCCCAACTTATTACTTCTATATATTTTATATTTTGACATATATATCCATTCAAATATATTGAGAGTATGAAAACATTGAAAAAAAAAACTAGAAAAAACACACACACACAAAATTTAAAAAAATAATAACAAGTGAATAAAAATATATATTAAAACATAAAAAAATTAAAAAACATGACAAAAAAA